>DWAO01002090.1:0-16833 GCA_018230605.1 Heliconius congener
TTATAATTATTTTTACCTAAATCTACCCTCTTTTACTCGAGTACGCTAACAATATTATATTTTTAAATTTCTAGTATTAAGTTAGTACTCTAGTGAATAGAAGTAGATGTACAGATCGACCGATCGTTAGGTAAAGGTTTAACTAGTGGTTGTGGATTCATAAGATTTTTTTTATATGTTCACAGTGTTCAGAGGGAACCTAGTGTTGAAAAATAACGTTCCTCAGTTCTTGCCCAATTATTGATACAATGCGTGTTTAGTAGCGACATTCAATGCCACGCTTTGTTTGTTATTAGGGTGGAGATTGAACCCACATCCACAAGCGGTTACAGCCCGCCTACTGCGCCACGACGGCCTCATTTTCTTTTTATAAGATATAGAAATAACGTGACGTCCTCGCATGACACGCGCGTACTAATACGATACTAGTGGAAACGAACAGGATATTGGTTTATTTGAAACCCATCTTGTTCTGCATTGAAGTAAACAAGTTAATAATATACAGTACCAAATCGCTAAAGACCGTGCAAAGTGGAGTAGGTTGAGTAGGAAGGCAGACCCTGGCCGAAAAGCCGGGACTAATGCCAGGAAGAAGAAGATAGTACTAGTGATCCAAACGCGGCTTCGCCCGCTGAAACTCATAGTTATATTATAGCAAAATTATACAAACCCGGATGGGAATCAAACCCACAACCTGTCGCGCCACTCGTGCCCCTCCGACACACGCACATACACACATAGTGACCCCTGCCGCTGGTGTGTCAAATGGCGAATCAAATGCGGCGTTAGGGACCACCACATGTCCGGAGGTGGAGGACGGAGCCACGAATAGCAACAGTAAGTGGTAGTTTGGTTCAGCTTTACATTTTATCTTGCATATGCTAACTATGACATAAAAATATGTACCACAGGGTAAACAGATAACTGTATATGAAAATAATTCCACTGAGTGGGAATCGAATCCACAATCACGAGTTAACAGACGTGATTCTAATACCTATTAGAAAAACACGTGTCATACATGTTCTTTGCTTTTTTGCACTATGTAATATACAGGGTGTACGCATAGAGATACTGTACATAGAGATTATTAGACACATTGGTATTTGCAAACAATTATTATAATATTATTATTAAGTCAATAGGTTATCAAGAAATGCGTTATCGTTTTGTTTATCAATCAGAGACTTTGTTGTATATGTATGTACATAGGTATTTAAAATTGCTTTCATAAAATTTAAATGATTATTTCTTTTTTTTCTCAATTTACACAGAACGTGCTTTAAGTCATAGATCACTCTGTATTTCATCTGTCTAAATAATAGAATTACTAGGGTTAAAACCCTAGTGACATTAAAAAAAAATACGAATCGTATTTATATACGTACAGAGTGTAGCTCTTGCGTTGTTTCAGAACATAATAATGATTATGATTCCAGTTCGGGAAATGTCCCGAACTGGAATCGAACCTACAATCATCACGTTTACAGACAGATACTATCCTACTGCGTCACGACAGTATCATATACATTTTTACCAAAAAAATTGATATCAACTGTCATATTGTTTCAAATTCGTCTGAAATTCGCTATACCTAATATTAGATATATGTGTATATATGTAGATAAAATATACTCCTGCGTGGCTAGTAGCTAGTACTGAAGTAATCTTATCAAATTGAAATTTCTTTCCGCATTATATTTATGTTATTGTGGAAAAACAGATATTTAAATGTATTTTTTTTGTTATTTAAAAAAGAGAATGCGTCATTTTGACGCAATGTGGAGGTGTGACTTTAGTAGTGGATTTATACCCTTTTGCAAAGAATGTAGTTATATATTTTTTTAGCTTCACTCTGTATCCCGCATGTAGCAGGATAGGCTTAGAGAAAAGACACTCCTCTCTACGATTTCCGCCGAATTATCGAGGTATTGCGTGTTGAGTGACGGAACTCAACGCTGCGCTTTGCCACGTTACCATAGCCAGGAAATGAAAATATTAAATATTTCAGTTTCCCAAGTGGGAGTTGAACCTGCAACCGTCACGTTTAAAGTCACACTTTTGTGCCAACAACAGCCTCAAATACTTAAAACTAAAAAAAAATATTAATAATTTTTACTAATCGTTTTTTATTAATTTTAATTTACTTTTTCCATAATAAATAACATACTAACTATACAAAACGTAAACAATGTATGGCGTACTTTACTACGGCTTGTTTGGAAGTCGAGTTTGAACTTCGACCTCTGTATCGTTTGTACCTTGAATGAAATTAGGTAATTTTGTTACTCTAGCACTCAGTCCTTCATTTCATTTTGGATGTACAGTGAAATATTGTGCTTTTTTTATGTTAACACTAAGTTTAGCTTACGACTTCGCTCCCGTTCTCAAATGAAAATATTTAAGAATTGTGTGTGATACTGACGTAGTTAGATTGGGAACCCATAGTCATATCACAACTAAAGGTGTCTGTTCTGGATGCAATGAGTGTTTTAACACTCCAGATGAACTTGACAAGCACAGCCATGCTTATAACAGAGATTTGCGTGTTAGACAATTGCCTCCTCTGGCAAGACAGAATTTAAGTGAAAGTCTCACCTGCTATATTTGCCAGTAAATATTTAAATATAAAGATACATTGTCAAATCATCTTTTAACACACACAGACAGAAAAAGAGAATATACTTGTGACTAAAATATTCGATTCGAAATGTAATTTCTTTGAATAGCACGTTAAACTATTAAAGATTTTGCTTTTTTTTTTAATATTAGTACTAAAATATAGATAGAACACATGAAAAAGGCAGCTAAGTGTAAGCTGACACTCGTACACGGCGGGTTTCGTATCATTATCTGTAAAAACGACATGAAAATCAAGTTTCTTGTAAAGGAATTAAATATATATTTTATCCTGTTTTCTTATTACTTGTTATTATAGCGGAAGCACAAAATTCAACTGTCTATTACAGTTCATGAGATACACCCTGGTGACAGACGGGCAGATACACAGATAGCGACATCTTAGTTATAGGTTCCGGTACCCTTTGGGTACGTAATCCTACGCCCCACCTTCTTGTAGGGTAGTGATGTGGGGAAATTTAAATAATTCATTGCCCCAAGTGGCGATCGAACTAATAACTATCATGTAGTGCAGTCAAGCGCTTACCAACACTGTGCCACGATGGTCCCTTTATTACTTTTTTATATTGAACATATTATGATTAGTTTATTATTATGAAGTTCTTGCTGTACTGAAGTCAGCTACAGCTTGACCTTGGTAACACTCATTTTGTTGCAATATTAAAAGTAATTAATTTCACATTAATATAGGTAATATACATTACCTATATTAATATTATTTTGTAATGTTCGTGTTAACGTTAATCTCAGGAACTATTTCAATCTCAGGAAATTTTGAGATCTTAATTTTGTATTCAACCATTGAATTTATTTCATATTCCCTATCCTGATAAAGTAAAAGTAAATTTTCCATATATGTGATGTTAAATATAATTAAAAATGATTTTGTAATTTTTTCTGTGTCATTAATGTTAAAGAAGAGATTCTCCGAGTGACTTATGTAAAGTCAATAAACACTGTGTAAACGCACGCACAAATCGCACAGGCTTAACGCAAAATGGTAAAATATCTTTTCTTTATACCTGTATATATAGACCCACACTTAATGTATAAATTAAAAATATATATATTACAAGCTCTTATTTATCAAAAACATGATAAATTTAGTTCACAAAATACTAACCATAAGTTATCTTTCCTTTTATAAATCACTTCAACTATAGTTAACGATGTACGCCAAGGTTACATACTGAAAAAGTGATTGGAATTCATACAACGCTCCTTGCACTTTAACCTAAAAATAAATTTTCTATTTATTTTTACGTTTCTTCGTTGAATGGTAAAGTACTGATGTATTGACAGGTAAATTAGTTTTTAAATTCTTTTGTGTGAAGTTCAAAAATTGTTGTAACCAGGAATAGAAGCCGTTATCAATTTATATATACTTAGTCATATTATGCAATACATATTATAACTAGATTGGTGTGAGTTTGATATCGACACTATCTAATAAAAGAGTGTCCTCTCTCACACAGAAAATTAGTAACTATAGAAAAAATATGCAACTAAATCGTAGTCGTGGCGCAGGGGCACAAACGTGCGACTGTAAACGCGACAGGTTATGGGTTCGATTACCACTCGATATGAAATATTTAATATTTTCATTATCTCGCCCTGGTACCGAAGCCATTCGCGGTGTTGAGTATGCCATTTCCACCACTGAAGCAATTCCTCCAGAATTCCGTGGAAAATGGAAAATAGAAAGGGGTCTTAATTCTAAGTCCCCAGGTTCCCTCTGCTCACTACTCTGCTATGCACGGGATACAGCGGGAAGCTAAAAAAAATTAAAGTATATAATATTCTCGTCATGACAGGATGTACGTAGTTTAGTCATTATAAAGTTTGTTTGTACTAATGATGGTTTAATTTAGAGCCATTGTGACATACGCTCTTGTAATACCAGTTAGCTTTTAGTTATATTTTTGTGACGTCATAGTGAAATAGTACTATGTAATATTAATTGTATGATGTTGCATTCGTTTTTGTTATTTTTGTCAGATAATAGAGGTTTGGGAAAAACAATGCTTTTTCAAGCTTTTTCGCTTCAAGGATAAGCAGAGGGCTCGTAGGGTTAAAACACTCCGCCCACATTCCGAAACAATGCGTGTTGAAATGGAGAACTTAACACCTGAGAATGCAACACATCAGAGGGAGAAATATAAATCTTACCATACTATTGCCTAAAACTATCATCTAAATAGTTTAATAATATGTAAGTAATCATATGATAGTTTCATCTAAATCTGTTCAGTATTTTTGCCTATATATCAGAAAAGCACATGCACTTCAATTTATGAAAAGATTTTGTATAATTTGGCTACAATATAAAAATAAAATTGTGGGCCGCTAGTATTTCAAATATAATTAATTTCTTGAATCAAACCTACAACACTTGTTATTCAATTAGGTATTATGGAAAGTAATGTCTTGATACAGGATAAAGATATTCCCTTCCCAGGGAACGTAGCGTGTCTTTCAGCTCTTTTAACTCGGCTGTGCCTACCAAAGCAGGGGAGTGGAAATCGAATCCAAACCTATCCTACATAAGAACTACACAAAAAAGCCTACATAAAAAAAGCTTTAAAAATTATAAATAATACGCAATTACATGATAATTTAAATAATGGACAGCATTTTAACACTAAGAGGCTTTTTGTTGGAATTATGGAATACAATCAACTATTTGCAATTGAATTGTGAAATGTTTCCCATTTTCACGTTAAAAGGTACTTAAAATTATATATTGTATGTTACAAATTGTTTTATGAGGCTGTCGTATCGCAGCGGGACAGTAAACGCGGTAGTGGGTTCGATTTCCACTCGGGGTAACACGACAAAGCAGGGCGTTGGTTTACGCAAATCAAAGCGTAGTGTCACGAAAATTCCACGGAATAGAGTGACCCAGTTCTATCAGCCTATCCCGCTAGTTGCTGGATACAGCGTGAAGCTAAAAATTACTGAATAGATTCATCATTTGCTTCAGTGAACTAAAACGGTCATTGGATTTGTTTAAATCGTTATTTATCTCAATAGCGCAATTTGTTAAATGCTTTTTACTAATTAATGAGGAAATGATACAAGGCTATTGTGGCACTGTTGGTAACAGTACACGATGGTTGTGGGTTCAATTTTAATTATTTTGTTTTTTTCATGGTCTTGTTTTTTAGTAAAACGCTGCGTTTTATTCTGTCCTCTACAATAGATTCTCACGCACTGTCTCGAATCCTAGTTTAAATTGGGGGGCCTTGCGGTAAAAGTTTCTTACCGCAAGGTTCCCTCTGTCCACCCCGCTATGCGGTAAAAAGTATGAAGCTGAATAAAATAATATCAAAATAATATAATATGATTAGTATATATTATTTATATTAATCGAGAGTAACCTAAAGATAAGCAATACTTAAATCTTTAGAACAATGATAATGGTACTGTCTCTTATGGAAGAATAATTTCATATTATAATATGACGTAAATATTTCAATGTTCTTGAGGCCGTTGTGTTTCAGCGGAACAGCGTCGAAATGTAAACGCGACGGTTGTGGCTCGAAATTAATTATTATCATTTCCTCAGTCTGTTATGAGACAAGCTGCGGTGTTGAGTTCCACCATTCAATATGCAATGTCTCAATAATTGGGGGCATGTGGAATATTTAATGTATATATGTGCAATATAGCGTGAAGCTGAATAAAATCTCATATTGGAACGAGTTCACTATAACTCATTAGCATTGATTGCTTTGCATGTTGAGTGGCGGAATTCGTTACCAATTCGGAAATCGTTACCAGTGCGAAGAAATGAAAACATTAAACATTTCATCTCCCTGAGTGAGAATCGAACCCACAACCATCTCACAGTCACACACTTGTGTCCCACCACTCCACACTCTACTCCACGACGGCACCGACCTTTTGTCTTTTTTTAGAGTTATTAATTCACATTTCAAAAAAAATATATATTTTGAGCTAAGCTTGTATTATATATAATATAATAAAAAAAATAAAAATTATTTATTTAAATGAATAAGTGTTCAAATGTTAAAGTGGAAACCTTTATGTGACCAACGTGACATTTTCAGTATGAATTTTTCACTAGAACGCGTGGGGGACTGTCGCTAGTAGTATTAAGAACTAACTATCTATACACTAGTATCGATTTAAATGCTTTATAATTATAATGGATACAGTACTGCGTTTAATCGATTTTATTAAGATTTTTATTTTTAAAGTCCCAATAAAAAGATTGTGTTATAAGTTTGATGTTTCTGTGCTTTTTGTGTCGGGTGTTTTTATTTTGATAAATAAATTAATTCCTTCAACAGGACATTTGAACATACAACCTACATTTATAGTCGGTCGCTGCCCCAGTGGGCCACGATGGCCTAATTTGAGCAAATTACAATCTAAATTAATTTTTAGGTATGTATTTTAATATTATTTAACGTATGGATAAGAAAATGAAAACGATTAAATTTATACGTTATCGCGTGTCATAGGATAATCTATTGGACGGTATCCAAGAGGCGCGGGTTTGAGTCCCGCTAAGTCATAAATAAAAATAAGTTATTTCTTTATTGACTACGAGGGTAAAAGCTAGTAAAATCAACTTCACGCTGTATCCCGCAAACTTCAACTTTGAGGGTACTTAGTGTTAAGACACTTCCGCTCCTCACTTTTCGCCGAATTCTGGAGCCATTGCCGTCTTGAGTGGCCAAACTCAACACCAGTAAAAACTAGTAAAATAAAAACAACACAAAAATCACAAAAATCCATTCTAAAACTACCCAACAAATTGAAAATCACCAAATGCGAACCGCGTACTGCGGTCGCGACGCACAAAAGTTTTACTAAATTATACAATTATTTATTATCCAAGTCGTTTTTATTGCGTCTGTATTCGCGCTTTATCGGTTTATTGTGGCCATATTTCAGTTTAACGCCTGTTTAACATAATGACTGTTTGAGGGTATTGAAAAATATATGTAGCTGAAGTTGTTGGATTTTTTTTAGTTATTAGCTTCACGATGTATCCCGGACGTAGGGTAGATAAATTGAACCTGGGAACCTAGTGTTAAGCATTCCGTTCCCCAGTACAATATTTTTTTTGTAGTCGTAATTATTACTATTGTTTTTAATGAAAGTAATAGCTGTTAATTCAATAAATGCTCGCTTTATGACCGTAAAGGAAATAATATAAAATTTTCTTTTTCACATTCTGGTAACAAGACAAAACGCGGCGATGAGGTCCTCCACACAGCGCAGATTGTCTCGAAAATTGGAATACGTAAAGTTCTCTTTGCCTCTACTGTACTCGTATACGAGACAGCGTCTGGCTGTGATAACTATTAAAAATATCATATATAAATATACCCAATACAAATAAGCATTCAACCTACGACCATCATCGTTTTTCACTCATACATACATACATACATACATACATATATTTCTCGACCTATTTACATTATATCCCAATTATCGCCTGCACACATAAGATAACAACAACTATAGTATTATGAAGTTGTATAGAAGTGGCACAAGCATTTACATATACCATTGGAATCTATATTTATACTAATAATATGCGGGCAAGAGTGCGACTGTGAATGTTTAAGGTTGTGGGTTCGATTCTCACTCGAGGAAATGAATATAATATTTTCATTTACTTATATTTTAATATTCTCGCTCTGGTAACAAGGCCAAACGTGGCATTGAATTTTCTTCTTATACTCGTAGCAGAGTAGGCACAGGGAACCTAATGTTCAGCTCAACGTTAGGTTCCCTACCTGCCTACCCTGGTAAAAGAAGCTTCTTTCCCCACACAAGCCCAATTTTTGTGACATGGTGTATTGAAAGACAAAAGATAACACCGCGCGTTGTATTCCCAGGACGTGAATCGAACTCATAAACATCGCGTTTACAATCAGCGCTCCCCCAATATTTACATTCATCCACGTATACTATCTACATTTAAAATTTATTCTAACTATAATATAAGCTAATCCACCCTAAGTAAACCCCCTGGGGGCCCTGGGGGTGAGACTGTACGCCGCCACCGTATCCGGCGACAGCGGGTCTCGATATACGACTGTATAGAATTATGAAATTTAATTATATCTATATATATATATATATATATATATATATATCTTCTTTGTTAAATTTGTTTTGTTTAATAATGGAAAATAGAACAAAAAACAGATTTTCGCAATGTTTTTGATACCCGAAGTGTTCATACATTTATTATATTAAGCTAATATGAAATGATGTCTGATAACATAAATATATTTTATTGATTAAATTTCACGATGTATCCCATATATACAAAGTAAGTGAATAGAATTTAGTGTTAAGACACTCAATTCTCCACCTTCCGCCGAAGTTAAAACATGGCGTGTTGAGTTACGGAACTAAATGCCGCGCTTATTCTTGGTACCGGAGCAAAGAAATGAAAATTTAAGTAAATAATAAATCATTCTCCGAGTGGGAATCGAACCCGTAACCGTCGCGCTTACAATCACACACAACCACACACGGTGCCACAACGCCGCGACATCATTTGAAATGAAACGTAAAGGCACTGGAGTATACTTTTATTAATTAATATTTAAGTTGCGTACTCACGACATACTGCTCCTGATATGTGGACATTGTTCTTACCTGAAAATTAAATTATATATAATTAAAATCGGATGAATTTTATATTTTATTAAGTAAAAATAAGTATTAAGTACTTATACTAAATTTAGTACGTTTGAGCTTACTCTTGATACTTTTATTTATCTTCACGGTGCATCCCATACGTAACAAGATACTACGATATTTAAAAAGTAGATTAGAGATAATAGGGGAGGACTAAGAGAGGATTTCTCAAAATTTATACGGTGCAGGGAAAAATATACAATTAAGAGTTTCTAATTGAGATTTCTCTGGCAACGTGAGGTAAAAAGAAATTGTCTGTCTGTCATTCATTGACAGAGGAGTTTTATATATATATAGATTCACTTGTAACACACCTAGGCACTAATATCCATTTAATCTTAGAATCTAGATCATTTTCCATAGATCCTAGGCGCTACGTGACTGAAGTGGAACTCTCAGGCTTTGTCTACGCCTTCAGCACGACAATAGGAGCATTATACGAACAGCATGTTTAATATTATATTTATGTATTTATATTTTAAAAAATATTTAAGTAGGTTTAGGAAAAATATTTTGTTTTGGATTTTATTTGTTTCGCGTCACTACAGGCAGCAGGTGCTTGCACACGATTAACACTCCTTTTTCTCACTCTACTCAGCTTCTACGGAAATTCCAGTTTCAAGTATAAAGTAGCCTGTGTTAGTCCGTAACGTTTTCAATATTTCAGTGATGTATGTCCACCAAGAAATGGTCGGACGGAAAGTAACTAGTGAGCAGAGAGAGTTGACATGAACTCGCTCAGCTCTGGAAAGCGGAGAGTAAAGTAATTACAAAATACAAAACTCTTCGTGATGAAAATGTAAGCTTATTTTATTTAAAAGGAGACCATGCCGCCTAAGCATTACCCACTTACCTATATCTTTTTACTACTACAGCGTAAAACTACAAAAAATAGGATTAAAATATAAACATTTAAACCACACAGCATCATATCAACTAATTTTATCAATTTACATAGCAAACTAAAAAAACTAGAACGATGTACTTAAAGTAAATAGACATTATCCAAACCGTCTCTCATTATACTTAAGATTATTGAATAATTCAACAATCTGTCCCATTATGTTCAATTGTTGACCAGCTATGGATGTAAACAAATTAGGAACACGAAACGTCTAGTCTCTTATATACAATACACTAAACATTACGATATGTTACCCCAGAACTAGGTGATATTCTCTTTTTCCTGCTCTGGCGACAACACTTAATGCCTCCGGAAAGGCTTATTTTTACGTAAATGGAAAAACAAAGGGTCTGAACACTATCTACCTTTTGCCCACTCATGCTGGATTGCTAGTTTACAATATAATTGACTGCGTCATAGTGTTTGATCTTTACTAGAGAGAAAGAAAAACAAGAAATACATTTAGTTTTCTTCATCAATTCATATAAAAATAAACATTACTTAAATATCGAACCCATCATAATATTACTTAACATAATATTTTGGCTCATTACCAAATATCCGTAGGTCATAAGAAATTTTACTTTAGAATCTCAATAGTAATGTCTGAGTTACAATCACCTGCCAAATTACCTGCCAATGACACTTAGGAACGTTGATTTATTGAATTTCAGTTAATTAATATGACCAACTGCGTGGTACTGTGTTACGAGTGGTGGATTTTGACGCCTCTTATTGTCTTCGATGATCAGAATGAAAAAGAAAAAAAAATAAATTATGATTTTTGCAAGTGAGAGCCGAATTCAGTACATTGGCATGGACAGTCAGTCATTCCTTCAATATATCAAGAGGTATATGGTTAGATATATGTATAAACTAATATAATAATTTACATTTAAATTAGTGTGGCTTCAATTGTTCTATGTATATTATATATATTCTCACCTGGTTCCTTAGCAAAAAAATTACATTACGCAAAATGCAAGAGGCAGAAAGAGGCTTTTATATCTGAACTAGCGCTTTTCCAGCCGCTTGGATTTTATTAATGAACCGGTTGAAATTAAGCACACGTTTGATATTAAGAGAGTTGTGAAATTTGATAAAACAATAGTAAAAACAGCATTAAAATCAGTCAAGCCAAAATTGCGTGCACGAACACATAAGAGAACAGCCTTAACGCCGCGCTTTGTCTTTCCTCGCCTTTATTTAGAAATGCAAATTAATGAGCAAAATTTTTCACAAAACAACCATATTATAACAGTACTAATGAAACACCGTATTTTAGAGCGTCTAAAGTATATATTACCCGGAGACGTCTCTAGAGACCGCGATATAGTGATATAAGCAAGGCCATTTAAACGAACAGCAATTTGGATTCACGAATGTAACAAAAAAATGTACTAGAGCGTGTAGATCAATACTTAAAATAGGTTTTGCACTCGTTTAGTTTTTCGATATTTTTACATATTAGTTTCTTTTTATCATCATAATTTAGTTGATTAGAGAACTAAGAGTTATATAGGTAAAATCATTAAGGAAGAATTTCCAGAAACCCTCCCGGAATCTGGAAAACAAGCGGGATTATCCATTTTTGTCTTAAATTCCACTAAAACGAAGTCGCAGGCGATAACTAGTATGTCATAAAATACAGTCTCTCTACCATATCAATTTGTTTTAGTGCATTACAGAATTACCGTAAAGATAGTGTTCTTTATTCCATTTCGAATATCTAATATTTATTTAAAGAGAATCTGGGAACCTAGGCACTCCGTTAGTATTAAGACATTTTTGTCCCCACATTCCGCCGAATCTTGGTAGCATAGCGTGCTTAGTGAGGAAACTTGATGACGCACGTTGTATCGTTCCCAGATCAAGAAAATGAAAATATTAAATTTCCTCCAGTAGGAATCGAACTCACAACCTATCGCGTTTACAGTCGGACGTTTCCGCCTCTGCGCCACGACTGGCATTAATCTGGTATCCAATTGTAGAAAATAAAACTCATAAAACATAAAATATATTAAAAAAAGGAAAAAAATACCAATACTTGTCAGTATAATGTCTAAACTGACATAACTGTACACTTTTATGAACCTGAAATTTTATTAAATTAAATTGTATATTACACAGGAAGTCTACTATATTAACTCAATAAAGAGTAGATATTGTATATAATGGCATGTTAGCAGGCACCCTTTGAGGTTGTTCTCTTTAATCTATACTCAATTTCCTGCTTGTAAGTGAATACAAACATTATACATTTTTTATTATTTTTATCACATGTTTTTATTAAGATTCACGCTGTATCCCGCACATAGCAGGATTGGCAGGGGGAACCTGGGAAACTAGTGTTAAGACATTTCGTTACTATAAGGAACTTCCGTTCCCCACACACACACACACAAGTGGAAATCGAACTTGCAGCCGTCGCTTTTAGAATTGCACGCTTGTGCCCCTGCGCCACAACGGACTCATGGTTGTAGGTTCGATGCCCACTCTTGTGTATGAAATAATTAATATTGTCATTTACTTGGTCTGGTAAAGAAATGAATTCCGTCACTTAACACACAATGCCAACAAATTCGGTGGAATGTGAGAGCAAGAGTGTCTAAATGGAGAACGGAGTTTTTTAACACTAGGTTCCCACGTTACCCCTGCCTACCCCGTTATGAGTGGAATGAAAGAAAAGTAAACAATCTCCTAGAATAACATACCCACACCATCAATTACAACAAACAAAGCGTGCAACTGCACGCTCAAACAGAATTATTGGACATAAAATCGACGAGTGCCATCGGAATTTTGAAACTTCCAATTTTATATATATTTGCATGAAAATCAACTGAATTGAATGGAGTAATTAAATTGCCTTTTGTCGTATACACAAATATATAGATATATACATACATAAATATATATATATATATATATATATATATATATATATAACAGTTTATTGAATATGTACTTATTTTAAAAATTTTAATTGATACGACAATGTATACTGAAATAATAAAGAAAAAAAAATAGTGTCTATCATTGAATATATTTGCAATAATAGAATTTGTAGCCAGACGGGCCGCAGGAGCGCAAGTGACTGTAAACGCGACGGTTGTAGGTTCAATCCCCACTCCAGGTAATTAAATATTTATTTAAATTTATATTTCCATTTCATCGTTCTGGTGTCGGGGCAAACCACGGCGTTGAGTTCCGCCATTCAATTCGCAATGTTTGTATTGTCTCCAGACTTTGGTGTTAAATTGGGAATGAAGTGTCTTAACACTAGGTTCCCTCCCACTGCCTGCACTGCTGTGTCCAGGATCTATGATTTCTTCATTTACTTTTTTCTGTTTGTACACGTCTTCTGAACTACTTACTAGACGATTTGAATTTGAGGGGTTTGAAGGGAAATGAAACTTTATTGAAAGATGTTAAAGTTCAGTTTTCGAAAAAAAAACCATTTACCGTTGCGTGATAGAAGCAATAAACTTAAAGACGACCATATCCTTTCTTTAACTAACAAAAGTAATTTGTGTATTCATTCAATTTTGTGTTGTTTTTTTTTTTCGTGGATACATAAACAGTTAATAGATTACAATTTCTATTTTAAATTAGTTTCAATTTCAATGCTCTGGTAGATAAAGGGTGGCGTTGAGTTACGCCACACAACAATCTGACAGTAAACCGATCGAGTTCGACATCCGATAGTCAAGGGCATTAATTATTTTTATTTTTCGCGCTCTGTGAGACAAAGCGCGGCATAGAGTTCCACCACTCAATACACAATGTCACGAACATTGAGCGTAAATATGGGAACGGAATGTCTTGGCACTAGGTTCTCTTTGCCTTCCATAATAACTTAAAGCTGAAATTCAATTAAAAATATTTAATTTGATATGAACAACTCATCTCTTATTTATTTTATCGTATTGAAACCTGCACTGAGACTTTTTCTTCATCCATTATCTAACAAAAACCACAAAAGAAAAAAAAATTAATTTAAAACTTATTAGAGTGATACTTTCATATAAAGAAAGATCTTTTAAAGCCTAAGTTCAAAGAAAATTGCTAATAAAAAATAGTAAGAAATGATGAACAATAGGGTTCTATCTAAATATTCTAAAACAATATTCAAAATTTCAATGAAACACTGCAAACGCGACGAGTTCTAACTCGAGAAAATGGAGTATTTAATATTTTTATTTCCTCGCTCTGGTAACGAGTGTTAACACTAGACTCCCAGTTCCACTGCCTACACTGCTATATGCGGGATACTGCGTGAATATAGCAAAATAAAAAAAATATATTTTTTAAGCTTCCATTAAAAAAAACCAACAAAGGTAATACATAAAATCTAATATAGTTGGGCTGGCTTAGTTGGCTGGTAGCAAGGCTTCCGTCGCTAAGGCGCCGCCGTAATTCAATAACATTACCTAGGACTCTTCGACTTGCAAAACTCACTTGTTCTTAATTTCCGTCGCTGGCCTTTGGCCTTATAATGTTACTAGCTTCTACATGCGGCTTCACTCGCGTGGTCAAATTGAAATATAAAACGAATTTGTTGTTGTGGTCTGGTGTATATAGTACAGTACATGCTACTGCAAGAGGCCAGTCGTGGCGCAGTGGCACAGATTATCGATTCCCACTCGAGAAAAAGAAATATTTCCACTATCTTAGCTCTGGTGTAGAGGCCCAGCGCGGCGTTGAATTCCGCAAGGCCCTTCAATGCCTGCCTGCCCTTCCGCAATGCAAAAGAGTTCAGCGGTCAATGGGGAACGGAGAGTCTTAACACTAGATTTCCTCCGCTTACCCTGCTGTGTGCGGGATAAGGTGTGCCGAAGGGAAAACATGATATTGCATCGAAACGATTAACATAATGTAATATAAAGCCTCTAGCTTTCCTCGATAAATGGGCTATCTAATACAAAACTTTCCAATCCTATAGTTCATGAGATATCCGCAATAAACCAAAGAAACTTTGCAGCTTTATAATAAGTGTTTCTTGTACATTAAAACTTGTTATGATAAGACCTTGTATTTGTTTTTTGTAGTAGACTAATATGGGCTAGTGACTGGCGTAATTCGCAGCCTTGAATATTATAGAAGAGGTTGTCAGTTCAATTCTGTCAGACTTTCGACCATTTCGACACTCGACACCATAATTAGGCCTCTATGTTTATAAAAAAATAAAAATAAATTAAATAAATTCAATTATTTCAAAAGTTTATCTAATATATACCTTAACACTAGACACTCTCTTCCATACACACGATTTGCGAAAATTTCTAACATTAAAATGACTTTAATACATTATTTAATTCGTTCAAACCAAAATGAGGAACGAGAGCTCGTTTATCAAATCTTCGTACCAGAACCAACGTTACGTGAAATTAAACTATTTTCCGCTAGTAACCAAATTCCCTTAAATAGTCTTCTCTATTTACAAAATTTAATACTTTTTCAAGTAATTAACTACCAAATTTTACGGTGGTGTTGATTTGTGTGACTGCAATCTATACTTCCATACTAATATTGCTAAGCGGAAGAGTTTGTTTGGTTGAACGCTCTAATCTCAGGAACTACTGGTTCAAGTTGAAAAAATATTTTTGTATAGTCCATGCAGCAATGAAGAACGGCTGCTGTATACATCTAACATTGAAAATTCAAATAACAATTAACTATTTCATTGTTATTTGAATTTTCTATATAAATAAAAATAACAGACATCTTGAGTTCAAATAATTACAGCCCATTTACTAAGGCAATTACATCGTTGAAATTCTTACGATGTAACCCTCTGTACCTTCTCTTACTTCGGACATTTTGATTGTATCATGTTTCGTATTCATTTATTTTAATAATGCTGGCGACGCCGCAAGCAGATAATTAAAAGTATGTATAATACACTACTTCTAGTCTATTATAAATACTTTTAATTGTCTGTGCACCGTCTAGTGTCCCCAGGTACTGAGAAGTCCGAGAAATAAGGCTAAGGGTTTCTGAGAATGGAAGTAGAGGTAAATTATAGGGTATAGTAGCCATTATCGCCTATACACAGAATAGTTTTAGATAGAAATGTTTCTCTATAGGTACTTCTATATTCTATATTATAAAGGTGCAAGGTTTGTTTGGTTGAATGATTAATCCCGGGAACTACTTGTTCAAAGGGTTTTTTTAGCGGATAGGAATTTGATTGAAAAAATTTTGTTCACGCAACATTATATTCCAAGTACAGCAGTATAGACAGATATAAACTAGTGTTAAGACACTCCGTTTTTCACGATAAGCTCAATTTTCAAAACATTGTGTATTGAGTGAGACGAAGACATTATACGTTTCTTTAAATATTTCATCGAGATCACAACGATACACTTGAACCATGTGCATACTACATCAGTTATAAAGTTACGAATGCATCGTTTCGTGTTAACACAGAACACGATATTCGATTGCGAGTGTAGTAATTTGCATATCGAATTGTACACCATCGAATAGTAAACTACATATTGTTTCTGGCTATTGCTCATGGTCCGGTTTTGTAATGTTATATATATATATATATATATATATATATATATATATATATATATATA
>DWAO01002091.1:0-16832 GCA_018230605.1 Heliconius congener
TTAATAGAAATCAGCACAAACTGACTATCAATAATCATTTATAGAATACATCATACCACAGCATATACTATATAGATACGGGTGTGGTCTCAAAATAAATAAAAATAAATTCATTATTTCTAAGTGTTACCGTACATCTTTGTACTTGTATTCTAAAAGGCTTTTAGTCTATTAATTTAGTGAATTGTGTTCACAATGAGTGGAAACTTTTAATAATTTTATTAGACACGCCGGAGGTCTCGTAGGCGTTGATTAATGGATTATTGGATATTATGGACGTAGGTATGTGTGGCTTTCATGTGCGTATTATTTAATAGAGATTGTGATATGTAGAGAAAACTTACCAAATTTAATGTCTATTACAGTAATGTAATGTTTGTAGTAATGCATGGTGAGGAGAGGGAACCTAATATTAAGATATCCAAATGGAAACCAACGCCACCTTTTGTCTTGTCAGAGTGCTGTCACGTTACGGTTATAGCATCTGTACAGATAACGATAACGCGGTTGTGAAAATAATTAATTTCCTATTAGTAAGTAGCAATCGAACCTATAATCATCGCATTTGCAGTGATATGCTGTTCCATTGCACCACGACAGCCATAAGTTTATATAAATATTTTTTTTACGAAAGTATTCAAATTATGTAAAAAAATACACCTTCGCGCTTTCTATTTTTAACTTATAGTCAATGAAATTCTAGTGTTCCCAAGTTTATCTTCAAAAAGGAGAAAATAAAAAAAAATTGAATATAAATATTATAAATTAATAATAATATTATTATTTTTAAAAAAGCCTTAATTATTACTGTTTTCTTATCATTTCTAATTTATTACTCTATGCTAGCTACATATGGTGGGAAACAAAAGCTTAATTGATGCGATACCCGTCAGATGCTTACAAGGGACACAAGAGCACAAACCGGTAGCGGTAGTAAAAACATGCAATGGACGTCCCTTGTACACACTCGTATATAAAGTATACCTATTGAATATGATTAAATTTGATTAACCTTTTAAATGAGGCCGTCTTCGCTCATTTACACAACATCTGAATCTAAAGGTTCGATCGGCTCTAGGGTACTCCAGGCCATGAATTGTTTTTGTTTTCTTACTCTGATAAGACGTGTGTGTGTGTGTGGAACGGAGTGTCTTAACACTGGAATAGAACAACTAGATAAAATAACACTCAATTCATTGTTATTTTATATTATCAAATTTAGTATTTTATGCTGCACATATATATATATGTATAAGGGACCGTTCAAGTATTACGTAAGCACTGTTGGGGGGCAGGGGGGGTCTTGGATTTGCTTATTTTTGATGACATGGCGAGTGGGGGGTCTAGCTGATAATTACGAAAGCAGAAGTTATTTATTTTTTCATATACATTACGGCTATATTTGGTAGATATAACTATTAGTTTTATAATATACTTAATATATTCTATTTCATCCCTTTAGGGTTAAAATTTGTGTCAATAATTTCAAAAAAACTGCTTACGTAATACTTGAACGGCCCCTAATATAAAATAATGTAAATGTTCATAGCTTCTCTTACCTTTTCACCACCAATCTTATTTTTCTGCGAGATTCGAATCAGAAGTTCTATACAAATTTAGATTTTTTCATTGTAACTGTGCATAAAATGTCAAATTCACAATAAATAATGGAAAAAAAAACATTTCATCTGTATAATGCTAAGTCCTCATTAACCCCCATTGATATCTCGGAATCACTTAACAAGTCAAGATTAACTTTAACAAAGATAAAAAAGTAATAAAAGATATTAAAAAGCGGCGGTCGTTAGCGAAAGGCGGTAACCCTTTTGTGCGAAATTAAATATCGAACACCATAAATATTATGGGAATATTAAAGCAAAGTTTGGCGACGGTGAAGCTTACCTTTTTTCATGTTTAAATGTATGGTAGCTGAGTGTGATTTATATGTTTATTGTAATTGAATAACATAACGTGGCTTTTCTTGGGATAATTCAAAAGTTCCTATGTTTAGTGCCGCTGTATGAATCGAAGGCGGAGAAATGTGCCACTAAGTTCACTCTATGTAGTAGCTGTGATTCTTACTTCTAATACAGTTAAAGACTTGTTAATCTTGTTGTTGTTTGTCGTATAACAACTTTGCTTTTAGTTGTTATCAGCAGTTAGTTTTTAGTTCTATCCTTTAAATATGTAAAAATATGTAAAAAATATGTGCTATGACGTATTTAGTTTCTACTATTTGATAATAAAATCAAAATAAATTAATATTTTTCCAATTATAAATATCATTCGACAATTCATAATATTTAATATTGTTAACACTTGGCAAGAAGACGTTGGCCGTCCTTACAAAATCACCTTTCCTTGCATAGCCATAAATTTATCAGAACGATTCATCGAATTTCATCGCCATATTTTAGTATTTTAGCATCTTAGTTGAAATGATTTATGTTATGTTTTGATTGTGTAACATGTATTTTATTACTACGGACGTCCCGTGGTACCATTTTGAATAGTGATTCATAGCTTGAAATATGAAAATATTATTTTTATATTTTATTATACTGCAAGTGTCATTTTTAGATTTTTTTTTATATAAAAAATAATTATTAACTGTTATACAATTTTGCTAATCTCCGGGTGAACAGTAAAATACTTACAAAATCAATGACACTCTGAATACTTGTAATATATTTTTTAAATAAGCTTCCAACATATGTGCAGATATTTTTTTCTTAAATTAATTTATTTCTTTGGCCTTAGATTGAACCCATAACCGGCTAACAGTCAGAAGCTGTCTCACTGCGCCACAATGTCCTTATATATATATATATTTTGTATAGAAATTCATATATAACTTTACATATGTTATTATAATAAAGAATCAAAATCATATTTTCGTTTCATACAATTTACAAGATATTTCGACGTGGGCGTAAAATTTGGGCAAAAGTCAGTCAAAAAGTTACTTTTTTTTTTTCATTATTCATGTAAAAGTCGGTGCCTTTGCCATTCGATATGTCCCAGCTACCTAAGTATGCCCATTGACGATTGCTCACAGCGTTTCGGCACGGCACTCTTTTTTTATTTCAAGCAAATGTATTGTTAATTAAATTATGATTATCGAAAGTATATTTTAATTAATAAAGTTCTCGATTTAAATCGATATGCGATAATTAAAATTTAAGTATTTTGTATTGCAGGTCTGAGAGGACGAAATTTAAAAAAACAAGGCAGAATTTTGTTAAATAATTGTATCTAATTTACTGTTTAAGAAATGATAATTAAATGGAATTAATTCAAAATGCTTATAAATTAAAAATTTACTTCATTAAAGGTCTCTTATTTGATAGTGCATAAAACATTTTATTTTCTTTGGTTTTGGTGTTAAGAATTTATATATATTATATGATTTCTCATAGCTCGTAACTCGTAACAAAATTATAATAGAACTCGCCGCAGTCGTAATTCCAGCCCGAAATTTGCTTTATACATACAAAATATTTTTATCAGTCTTTAGCTCGAGTCATTTGAAACCTAAAACGGTAACTCACAAGTCTAGGATCTAATAATTCAGTTACAATTGACAATAACTTACTTTGACTAAGTCTTATATTTTTTTTTACTTACAAATATTATTCGCCAAATGAATATTCCGTAAGCCTAATGTAAAACGGGCATAAAATCTCTAAATAACCACAAACTCGCCTTAACAGGATATTCTTGTTTATGCTTCATTAGGAATCGGTACTATAAAATCCTTCTGAAGTTTCTGAACTAGGGGCGTTCTGGATGCAAGTGACCTGTGACACTTGGCGCCACCTTTTTTTTAAGCCGTCTGGATATTGATTTCACAGATTATATATATTAGTGTTAAAGGTAAAAAAAATATGGTGCAAAATATTTTTTAATATTAATTTTGTGACAGATGATTAATGTAAGTAGGTAATATATTTAAAATATTAAATAATATTTTCATTTTGATAAAATATTATAGAATTAATTATAATTTTTAAAAAAAACAATATCTAGCTTCACGCTTTTTCAAGTATACACACAGAGTACAAGGAAAAACTCGTTACAAGTCATAAACACTGTTTTCTGTTTTTTGAATTCTTATTAATTTGTGTTACTTAATGGAACTAAACGCCAGTATTAATAATCGAGGCTGCCGACCTTAATGACGATAAAATGAAAGACAAATGAATAAAATTATTCAATCTAATTTCTAAACATAATTTAGAGTTATTTTTAAAACAAAATAATTAACAGAAATGAACACAACATCCTATAATAATTAGTGGCGTCGTTTAATAGTTTTTGCCATAACTTTTTGTGTGATGGAATTTGTTCCGAAGTGTCAAAGTACAATGACGGATAATTAGCTGAAAGGCATATTTTTTCGATTATGTTACAGAGATGCCGCTGTCATAATTCATATTTATTGTTTCGGACATTTTTAGGTCAAATCAATTGTATTTTCTTCTTAGGGTTGCGTATCTCTTAAGGAAAAAAGGAACCTTTATAAGATGACTTTGTTGTCCGTCCGTCCCTCTGTCTGTCAAGAGGCTTTATCTTAGGATCGCTTGGAGATATCTAGTTGAAATTCAAACTATATACCCAGGTCCACGATCCCTTAATTTAAACAAATGCAGTTATTTAAAAAAAGATTGGCCGTCTATATCTAAAAAAAACGCATATTTCGACACTCATTAAGGAAATCAAAATTAATAGGACACTTCCTGTTTACCTATAATTATGAAATTTGGCAGCTAGTATCTACAGGTAGTACTAGTTCAGGAAAAAAATCTGAAAACCATGCATTTGTAGCTAAATCCTAAAAAATAATAGCCTAAAATGGGGAGGCAAAGTTTGGTATTAAAGCCGCTAGTTCAAGTGAGGTATCAGACGAAACGGCTTGGTGTGCATATTTCAATATACTTTTCATTTTTTATGACCAATTAATGTACGGAGTCCTCGGTGGGCTTGCCCGACTCGCCCTTGTCCGATTTTTTTTTTGTTATGCAACTAGAAAGTGCTCTCCCATACTTCCAGGACCAGGGTGGTCCTACGTATCTATATTATAATAAAAGTATAATAAATCTCATAAAAAATTACTCAAAACGTAACAACGCAGTGAATGTAAAGCCGAATGGTGGATCATTAAAATCAAATCCTGTAATAAATATACGTACATAAACGTTATAAAAACTCATTGTAACGTAACCTTTAATACTCTAAAGTTATTTGTAATAAATTATAGAATAATTCGAGTGCAACAACAAATAAATCCTTAATAAGGTGTCGTTAAACTTTATTATTTAGTAACTGACTCTACTTAGAGCTATTGTTGCCTTTTTTCCCTCAACATCTGTTGTGATACGGGTGTGGGCAAATTTATAGATGAAGCTTGAATATATTTATTTTTTTAATAATTGTATTCTTTAAGAAAGCGAGTAATCAAAGTAGAAAAAAAAAATCAAAAAATTATAGGCTATAGATTAAGTTTTAAAAAAAACGTATTTATAAATAATAAACATTAAACTTTTTTTAAAAGTTAAATTATAATTTTAAATAGTATTAGAATATCCGATTAATAAAACATTTAAAACTTTGCTTACCATATTATTTAAAAAGAAACTAAATTATTATAATTATAATTAATTTTTACTAGCTGCTTCTAAAACTGGCTCCTTCTTAAATGTTTACCGAACTATAATAATATACGACAATATTTATAGTTTACAGTCTATTATGCTACCGTAGAGTATTGTGATGCCTCTGTTGCCTCGTAACTTTTTATTATAAAAATTATTACCGATATAATATTAGAAATAACTTATTGATTTTTGGTGACAGTATAAAATTTTCTTGTTTTGATATATGTTTTCTCAGTCCTGCTAATATGATTTTCTCGTAGTATAAACTTACTTGTTTTATTATAATAGATATTAGAAATAGAAAAGCTATTCCAAACAAGAACATTAATAGCAGTACTTACAACATATATATTTTTCCTACTCTAAAAAGCTTAAAAGATATTTTTGTTATTTTTATAATATCTACAGGGCTTGATCACTTCATTGAAAGTTAATTTAACCTCTATTACAACAGGAACAGCAAGTATGGTATATTGTGAAATCCGTCATGATAGAAATATGATGTATGTATGTCTTGTATTGTACGACAAGTACTATACTATAGTTAAAATATTTTCTTCTTTTAAAAATACTTATTTGCTTTTATGAATATGTTACTAAAGGTACGTACACAATAATTTAATAATGCTATAATAGAATAATATACTAGTATTTTTTTCTTTACCTTTTCTATTATTATTTCTATTCAATAAGTATATTACTTTACAATTTCAAAAATATTAACCAAAGAACGCTTATTATTTATACGTTGAAAAATAATTTTAAATTGTAGTAAAATTGTGTGAAATTATGAATGAAGATCAAAAGCGTACCTCATGGGATTTACACAAATCACTTAGAGGTGAATGAAAAACACCATGTCATTGCTCTATAAACTAATGAAAGTAACTAAAATATCAGACACTAAATAATGATACAGACATGCCGACGCCAATATTATTGATTAGCATTTTGAGTTTTATTAATATAAATTTAAAGTTTAATTTCCATTGTCGGCACCAACAATCCAACACAACCCGTTCATTCAGCAAATTCGAAATACAATTAATCTTCCAATTGTATCATTAAAATATAGTTGTGTTTACTCGTGCAATATCGCACCACTTCATTTTCTTTCCCTTTAAGTCTCATTTTAATGATAAATGATTTAAGAAATTAATGATTAATGACATTTTCGAATGATGAAAAGACGGTGCAGCATGTGTGCCGAGAAATTCGAAGTTACCGAAATGTCAGATGTTGGAATCCATACAATTCTGGTAGTCATTCACAAGTTATTAATGGTTAGAGTATTATTTGAAAGTGTGAAATGAACTTAAATATCTTAGTAGCATTATAATGATATTTATAATGACAGCTAGGGCAGATGAAGTGCATCAACTATTAAATGTTAAACAAATCTGTTTCTGAAATTTTCATAGATTATTATTGTGACGTAAAACTAAGAGAAACAGATTATATATAACTTGCATTTTCTTCTCCTGCTTCTAAGTCTATCTGCCCCTGGTTGGTTCCATATAACCAATATTTATGTAATAATAAAATAAAAAAGCTATTTATTGACTGCAATAGTTTGAACACATTTGACTTTTGACATTTAATATTTGAGATTGACATTTGAACTTAATACTAATTATATACTTATTCAATTCAATATTTTTGATTTATGTAACAATAACGATAAAATCTTTACACTCTATGAGCAAATGTAAAAAAAATACTGACAAGCGTAATAGAGAAAGAATTCGAATTTCCTCCAAACATAACACAATTATGATACGAGTACGACAAATACATTAATGAATTCAAACGCAAACTCCCTTTATTGGATCAGTTGACTGCGTTAAACCAAGTAAAGCGGGGCTTATCCGACTGCAGGAACGGTCTTATGTAGGATTGGATTTGATCATCCCTTAATATAGGATTATATTATAAGTATAGTTTGTTACACATCAATTATATTATGTGTAGAGCTATAATATTTTTAGTAAAATTTGAAATTGACTACTTTATATTTAAATTATAAAAAATATATTAGAATGTCACTATTGAAAGAAATCTAATATTATAATTGAAACGAATTTATAGTAACTTCATATAACTATTTTTCGTAAATATTATAACAAAATGTTTTAGTGATTTAAATTTACGAGACATTCAAAACTTTTAAGTCTTATCAGTATTTATATAAATAGAATACAAAGCAAACAATTTCAAACGTCATTTTTCCCTTCCTACCTTCCCTTCTAAACTTTCTTCTTTTCCTTCCTAAACCGTCGATATTGCACAACAAATTAACAAAGTAAAATTTATTGTAAATTAGAATTTTAATAAGTTTTATTATAAATTAGACATTAATTAGTTTATAAAATACATCAAAGCCGTAAATAATAAATATAGCTAAATTAATATTCTTTCTTGCATAATACTGTTCCCATCTCCCCAGAACAGTATCCCCGCAATGATATGGAAAAATATCGAATTTAATACCGACTAAACGCATTTAGCGTCGCTAAGGGACGCACCCTCCCCAAGGGTCTATATTAAAATATGTCAACTGTTATATATAAACGTTTACTAAATCTGATTTGACTAAGCGATTGGTTTTATGTTCGTTATTAAGGAGGGTATGCGAGATTACCAGCTTTGTATGGAATATTATATTAGTTTGTTTTTATTAATATTTTTTTGGTTTGTCTCCTGTATTTCTTAGTGTTGGCATAAAATGGATCGAATTTTCCCTTTTTGTTATCGTCTTCACATTACTTTTTATGCTTGAATGTTATCTGATAAAGTAAACGTAACAGTTCTTGTTTAAATTCCCACTCAAGTTAAAAAAATATTTCCACTTCCTTGTCAGGCTCAAGACGCAATGTCTTAAAAATTGAGTAGCGTATGAACAACAGAATGTCTCAATACTTAGCCTAAGCTTGCCTTTGCCTATCCTACTGTATGGGATACAGCATGAAAACAAAAAAAAACCATACAAACAAGCCGAGAAGCGTCTATTATTAAGCAAATATAGCTAACCGATTCAATATAACCAGATGCCGACAATACATTATTGAATTTGACTTATAACATTCTGAGAGTTATCTAAGTGTTAAGCAAATTAACCCTCTTAAACGTTCGTACTGACACCCGTTTAAAATCATATCAACCCTAAATAAATCTTAATAGTTTGATTCAATAAAATCACTGCGTACGGTAATTGTTGAATCATTGAGCGTGTCTGTCCGTTTATTTTATATGGAATAGTGCGGGCCTTGAGGGGACTAGAGAAAACTATTAAGGGGACCTGTGGAACCATAATATGTTTGTAGACGTGTTGCGGGGTCTTTATTTACTTTTATGGATTTACTTGTTACCTTATTATAGTTATATATTTTTTCTGTAAATATTCTTCTTAAAAATTTTCATTATAAAACAATAAGTGATACTTATTTATTTTTATATATTTTTTTAATTTGCAATTGATGCAAAGGAATATTGAGTTAGTTTGTGTTAAAGCAGCTACAGCGGCTTTTCATCTTCGTGGAAGAGAATCTTATTTTCCACTTTCCACCTGTACCTTTTTGAAATTTACAACTATTGTAAATGTTAGTCTGAGTGGGATCGAACCACAGGTAAAACCAGCCAGAACCAGACATAAAATAAAATATTCCTTTTTTCCTTAAAAAATAAGAATTAATTGTTCCTTTAAAAATAAGAAATAAATTCAATGTTATATTTAATATTTTTTTAGTTGAATCTATTATATTAAAACAACAGTTTCTGTTCGAACAGTCGCAAATGGTATTTAAACAAATAAAACAAAAATATTTCAAAACAACCACATACCCTTGACTCTAAAATTAAACTTTACTAAAATAGTTTAAAATAATAATAAAATTTATACATAAACGTAAATAACATCGGAAATCTGTTTTTTTTTCGATAAGATTATTCAATAGAGGAAAATTGAGTTTATATTTAACTAATTGATCATTAATAATGTTAATTAAGGGCTGTAGCAATGCTAATTACAGTATATTATTTTATTTTATGTCCTGCTAGGTCATATCAGCAACAGCGACACCGTTTTTGGTAAACAGGAAAACCGCACAATTACGATATTTTATTATAATATACTAAATTGTAATAAACATAAATAATTTTCCTGGAGAAATAAATGAAGTGTATTTGTTATTTTTAATCTATGAGAGCGCGTTTCTTAAGTAATGACATAATTGAATTATTCATTCAAAGCATTGGTGTTTATTGAAAATAAACTAAAAAGACCTTAGAATATGTAAATTACATAATTCAGGAAAATTACTGTTATTAGTAGATATTTATTTGTAAATCTGTATAAAATTCTCGTGTAATACTATGCTTATACCGATTAGATTCGAGTGGGGAATGCAGTGTGAAGTGAAGCTAATAATAATTTGATACAATAAATACTAAGCAATAGCGATTTGGCTATTCTTTTAATATAACCAGTACAGTACAATATTGCAGAACACTAACTTGCAAATATAATATAGCCTGACCATAGAAAAAAATAGAGTCAAATCTTGTGCTTGTATTCCATACCGAGTGAATTATTGCACCCTATACATATATCTCCGATTATTTTGTCGGTGAAATCGACATAGACCCATTATTTAAAATTGTATTTAGCCCTCATTTTAGATTTATATCTAAAATGATGTAAATTAAAAAATACAGACACAAAAAACTGAAATGTTATATTAAATCTTTTGACTCACACGATTTACCACAATGTTTGACAAAATATAATATAACGTTCTACTTTTATCATAGTTTGAAAATAGGTCATAATTATAACTAAATAATATGTAAAACTAAATTTGTCTCTATAACAGTGAAAAAAATATTTCCTTTAATTTTTTTCCTTGTCCTTTAAATTTAAATAAATAGCTCTTGAGACTGACTTAATCATTTTGCTTTTTAAATTAATATACCTACATATATGTGTTTATAAAATTATAAATATAGATTAAAAATATACATACACAGATAATATCTAACACAGAATTAGCTACACCGATATCGACGAATGAATGATTGTTTAATGTAGCAGAAGTGAGCAAATTCGTTTTTAAACGGCTATCAGCCGGTCATTAAAACGGCTGTGAATGCATTCATCTATGTCGCGCCATTTTAACTTTTAGGGTGACAATGTACATTTTAGATTAGTAACTACAAATAAATTATGCTTTATTATTTTAATGTTATATAATTCATAACACATAATAACAAAGTTGTAAACTGTAAGTAGCTGAAAAGTTAACATATATTTTTTTCTGTCACTATGCGTGAATATTTAACATGATTTGTTATAAAACGTCCATTTTCGCCCTACAAAGTGTAACATACTAAGTTCAAAATAAGTTAAAATTATATAAAAAAAGCTACACAAATGTCTAAAATATTAGTTAGTTTTCATGGTCACTACAAATCTGTGTATTAAGTGCGTACTCAATAATAGGACAGCACTACAATAGACGACACATAAACGATAGGACGATTGTTATTCTACATCTGGGACTGGGGTCCGAAATCGATCCTTAAACGGGGGACTTCCCTTATGAATGATATTTTGCAATGTCATTCTCATTTCTCATAACTATACTGCGGTTTTGCACCTAAGAATTTTGGAGAAGTATATTAATATGCGATTAACTTTTTTTGATACTTTTGTGTAATATTTTCTTTCATTTTTTTAACATCACGCCGTATCCCTAGGACTTTATAATCCTATTTTATCTTATCCTCTGGGAACCTAGTGTTAAAACACTCAGTTTCCGTTGGGACACTTCTGATCCCCGTTTTTAGCCAAACTCAGGAGTCATTGCGTTTTCAATGGCGGAACTCAACACCGTCCTTTACTTCGTTACCAGAGCCACGAAATGAGAATATTAAATATTTCAGATCGTCGAGCGAGAATCGAACCCATAACTTATCGCGTAAACAATCGCACGCTTGAGCTCCTGTGCCGCGACTGGCCTCGTGTTCTTTACATAGTTGTACTTTTTGGTATTTCCGTATAAATGCAACAGATACTTTTCAGTACCTACCACTCTTAGTTGAGGCTATAATGGCACAGTGAAACAACGTCCGACTGTCAAATGTGATGGTTATGGCAGGATGGAGTATTATTGTTCATTCCACCACAACAAAAATTAACATATCAGATTCTGCCTGTTATATGCGAGATAAAGCGTGAAACTGGAAAAAAAAGTCTCAGTAACACTATGTGTTAAGTATTTTGCGTGTAAAAAAAATATTATAAACTTTTGGTCCTTATTATATGTTGAAAAATTTTTTCATTCATTATATGGAAATATTAAATACAAATGTTGTGTTACCAAAATGTACAAACAACTTATTTAATTAACATTATTATTTTATAAAATAAATTATTCATCATTCAGTATAATCAAACGTTAATACAGTTAAATATCAATTACTTGATCACTTTAATTTCGTTTCAACATAAAATCACAGTTTTCAACAAGGGTATTAAATTTGAACAAGTCGGTAATCTTTTGAACACTTTAAAACTCCACCCTGTATCGACCGCCATTTTAGTTAGACCCCGCAACAAGGCATTACTTAATAATAAATATTTAAGCCACGTAGTTCAAGTTATAACGTTGTGGGGTAAAGCTCCCCTATTAAGTGATGGGTAATTTAGAAATACATAAAGTACATAAGTAGGGTCCTTAACTTGCTAAATGAGGTGAAAACTGGGACGCTTACCCTGTTTGTAATGTGAGTTTGATGTTACATCCTTCATTATATGTATATAAATAAATGTAGATAATGTATTTTCAAAAGTAGCATATAAAATAGGTTCTTTTTTAAATTATATCAATTTAAATAAAATCTTAGATTAAGAATCTTAAATATAAGCGGTCGTAAATTTCGATTTAACAAGCTGTCGTATAATTTTAAAGAGTCACACATGAACACAGAAAGAACCCTTTATATATTTTTTTTTTATTAAAATCTAAACCTTTTATATCACAGAGCAGATGTACGATTTTATTACTATTTAATCCCATAAATAATTTGATTAGTCTCGTATTTATCAACGTGAAACCATCGAATGGAAAAACGTCACCCATTCATTCATCCATTCACTCAAGTATGTTTTATAGAATCCATTCAATTTACCGGACAACCATTTAAAAGCCACTAATGTTATCTTAATATCTTAAACGAAGTAAGATGTCATCTTTGACAAAGGCTAAATCCAAAATGAAAATAAAATATTCTATTCTAAACCTTATTTCTTTGATATAAATAATTATAACGTCTTTTATAATATTATTGTTGTTTATTACCGTTTTTTCGCGTCACCTTTTCCCATTGATATCAAAAGGTTTTAGAGTTCTTTGAAGTGCCACAAAGAATTTTGCACGTGTGTGTGAGCACGCGTTTGACTCCATTCTAAATGTATAAAGTCGATTTATAATAACAAAAAAACAATGCATTCATCTTGTTAACAGACAAACCGTATTAAAGTGTTAATTTAAAAAGACAACGCGCCAAAACTGCATCACAGATTAAAAATGATCTACAGACCACACACGTTTTGTTTAACGTTTTAAAAGCACAACAGTAAAAGGTGTTAATGCGAAAACACGCGTCCCATTTTTGTAGTGCAAACATTCTTAAAACCATAATCTGCTCAGGCGCCCCCGTTTGATATTTGAACTCGTTACAATTCTCTATTCTTCATTCGATTGTTACACGTTTATTGTTTATTTTGAGTGTGATGCGTTCGAATTAAAAAGGTCCTCGCGTACAATGGCGAGGGGAACGTGACTGGGTCTATTTAAATTGGTTAAGTTAAGTGATGCTTAAGTGGGAGCGCGATGTTTGGTTGTTTTAGGACGTTGTTTGCTTTTAAGCTTTACACGAACCGTCCTTAACAAGATTTGTTTTTACCTGTTTAACAGAACACGGGCTCTTAGTCAACATAATCACTACAAAATAAACGAAAATACTTAATATCTTGTTAAAAAAAATAATGTAGAGTTAGGGATTCATTTATATAACTCAGTAGGTTTATAGCGTTACATTTAGATATTTTCAAGTCAATACTTAGAGCAAACTAAAAAATGTTTCCCGCTGAATACCAAATTTTATAATACCCTATTATAAAATTTGGTATTCAGCGGGAAACATTTTTCATCAGACAAGGGAACCTACTGAAAAAACACCCGATTCCCCATATTCTGCCTAATTTCGGACACATTGTGTGTTGAGTAATGAAATTCAATGCTGAGTATTGTCTTGTTACCACAGCAAAGGAAATGAAAATAATTCTCCTCTTAAACTCCCCTCATTGGAAATCAAATCCACGACCGAACGGACGACAGCGCTTACAATCAGACGCTGTCGGTGTCATTATGCCTCGTGGAAATTAAAGATTACATTAAGCTTATCGAAAAGTATCTACAATATTACCTATTGTTAGAAATCGGAAGCGGTTATAGTTTTTAAAATATACGATAAATATACACATCGTCTATATGTTTTTTAACTATTTGGAAAGGTATACCACGTAATTGCAATAGGTGATATGTATCACCTACTAACAATACTTCACACTAGTTTCCTTCCAATAGGGACCGTCACTTACACGCAACTGTCCCCGATTGACACAATTCTACTGCTTTTATAATTATTTTTACCTAAATTTACCCTCTTTTACTCGCGTACGCTAACACTATAATATTATAAAGTTCATCTGGAAAGGAACTTACATTTACCTACAATATTATAAAATATAATATATACATATTAAAATATACCTACTAAAATATTTACCTATTCAATTAAGTAAGTTACCGTAAGGTTAACTAAACCACTTTAGGCAGTGTTAGTATTTTTAAATGTTCTTAAAACATGTACTGGTCACGTAATAGGTATTCATATATTCAAATTAATGCAAGTGCACCAAAAGGCTTCGATAAAAGATATCGGAAAGTAATAGAGATGCATTTCACATGAGATCCAAACGGCGGAGTAAAAATGTTTATTTGGTAGCGGAATTCCGCTAGAGAAAAATTGTGTGTATGCTTCATACATACAATTTTTCTCTAGGAGATTATAATTATAAATAAAGAAAAATACTTTTAAAAAAATATATTTTACTCGATTTACCCAGATTTTACCCAGAAAGCATCCAAATCAAAACAAAACAATTTTTTTGCCGCACTTTCTGCGTAATCTCTTCTCCACTACCTAAAAGGTCGATTAAAAATCAAATCAGCTTCACGCTGTATCACGTGTCTGATCCGTTCCCCACTCCGTTCCCCACTTTCTGCCGAATTCTGGAGGCATTGTGTGTTGAGTGGCGGAACTCAACGCGGTGCTTTGCCTCGACACCAGAGCGAAGGAATGATAAAATAAGTAAATAAGTCTCCACGAGTGACGATCGAACCCACAAACAGTCGATTTACAGTCACACTTCGTGTCGCCGCGCCACGACTGGCCTCTAAAAGGTCGATTCTTATCATATATTTAAAAATCATTTGAAATGATGTAAAATAATAAATTTCTTGATATTTTTTAACAAGTAACCCACGCCATTTCCTATTAAGCGTATTTTAAATTGTTATTTGATATACCGTACTTATTTTACATACCCACTACCCCCAGGTAGGTAGCTATAGGTACAGAAATATAACGAGAAGTGGCAATTGCAGAATATTAAGGCGGGAAATGTTTTTACGATGACAGCGGCGGAGCGACACGTTTTATTACTTCACCGCTTTTCTATTGCCCCAAGTATACAGCGTGTTCTAATCAAACATGGTAAATAGCTGTGTGTATGAATAATATTATTTTCTGAGGGTTTTTATATAACGCACATGAAATAAGTTGAAAGAGTATGTATAAGGTATTATTAAAAATGTTTTTATTTCTTATGATCTTATGTCATTGGTTACGATTGATAGTGATTTATGTACACTGTTTTCTTTGTCTTCTCTTTTGGTGCAGGGGCACATACGTGTTTCTGTAAACGCGACAGGTTGTTGGCTTAATTCCCACTCGAGGAAATTAAATACCTAAGTAGTATTCATTACATCACTCTGGTATCTAAGCAATGCCCCCAGAATTAAGCGGAAAGTGGGTACGGAGTGTCTCAACATAAGGCTCCCTCTGTTACATGGGATACAGCTTAAATCTGAAATAACTATTTTGCGATATCATTATGATACCTACTACTATAATATTAACAGTGAACTATTAAAATAACAATTTAGGTACAGTTTATTTGAACTTGTTATAAGTAGAACTTATTGATGATGATATAATTATTTTTCTATGCCACCATAACTGTTTTATTTATAAAAATAAACATGCTGTATAAACTGAAAAAAGGCGCTAACTAAAAACTCATTTCGCGCTGTAATGGCCGAACGGTCCTCCACCCGACTACCCCCGGTTTTTAATAAAAAAATACCTCATCTCCGCTAAATTGTCCTCACTCGGGAATATGAAAGTCGTTATTTAAAAAAAAGATTGCTCTTTCGTATTATTTCGGTATAAATTTTCAGTTAAGCTGTTTCTCTCAAGGGCCACTCGAGGGGAAGGGCTTACTGCTTTCTTTTAATATAATTCATATTAACGCCATTTATTCTTAATTAAAAGTTTGAGAAATAAAAGTGTGAATCTTTAACAAGTCATTTACCCGATTCCCTTTTTTTTATTATAACTTTCTTACGTTTTCTTTTATAATTTATTTGAACATAAATTATAAAGCGGTCGTTCCTTATAAAATACTTTTATGGATGTTAAAACACAATCTAGATCGGGCTAAAAAAAGTTTTTCTATTTAATATAAAACTACAATCAACATACATACATAGTGCTTAGTTTAGGTTTAACTGTCGTGGTTATACCCTTAGCTCCTAGTTAAATTAATCAATAAGAATATATAGGTACATATAGTGTATGTACAATAGATGTGAACGCATTTTGAAGAAATGCATAAACAAAGTGGCCCGACGTCGTTTGACAAAGTTTAAAATATTTTTTACAATAAATAAGGAGGCCAAAAATCGAGGCCAGTCGTGGCGCAGCTGCACGAGGTGTGACTGTAAAATCAACTGGTTATGGGTTCGATCCCCACTCGAGGAGATGAAA
>DWAO01002092.1:0-16832 GCA_018230605.1 Heliconius congener
CAAATAAGGGGTTGAAAGTTTATATGGAAAAATCTTTAAATCGCCACCGATTTTTTTAAAAAACTAAATTCAGACTATTAAAAATATTTTATTGAACACCTGTTTCGTGTTTTTTAGAATTCACCCTTAGCGGACGAAGCCGCGTGCGCCCACTAGTATCATATATGTTTTTTAACGTTATGAAAGGCAAAAGATATTTGATATTATGATATATGCACAAATAATCAATAATGTTTTTTAGCATAAAAATGTATTCAATAAATTCCCTTCATGGCACAGTGAGACAGTATCTAACTGTATGACAGTATCTAAATGAGATAGCTGTCTTTTAAATTCGATCCACATTTTAAGGAGTAATTATATTAATTATATTAAAATAGAAACAAAGCGTGGTGATAAGTTTCCCCATTCAACGGGTAATGTGTCGGAGGGGACGGAGTGTCTTAACACTGCTATTTGATTGTTTTTATTTTTTAACTTTCCTTCGATTACTAATTCTTTAAACTACTTCAGGGTAAAGGCTACCCCGACGTGTGCACGAGACAGTTGCTCTGTCGTCTAGTCAAAGAACTGCGTTTAAAGGCTCTCGCGCTTGTCGATTGTGATCCACACGGATATGAGATCTTCTTCACGTATAAATACGGCTCGCTTGTAAGTTTATTTTAAATTATATTAAATTATTACTCAAGAGTTCAATTAAATTATCGTTTTGGGTTCCGTACGTCAAAAGAAAAATAAACGTAGTCCTCATATGATTACTTATTGGTCTCCTTGACAAGAACACGAGGTGTCAAGCCGAAATGAATATCAATTATTATGATCAAATTCCGCAAGGTGAAACGTTAAATTTTTTATACGTTCTCTAAATAAATATAGGTCTATGGTCCTTTTGTATGAAATTCGCCGCATAATCAAAATCTATATTAACATTTTCCGTGAACCTATTGTAACAAAATTTGGCTTACGATACGACCTGGGCACCATCAAAAAGTGCTTCTTTCTCCACCTTGTGGGCCGGCAACGAATCTATAGCTCCTGGTGTTACACCAAGTTGAGCGGCTGTGATCACTCACCATCAGGTGACCCAGTGACCCATTGGTAGACCAAGTGCGGATTGGACCATTTTAACACAATTTCCTATGCCTTTTTTACTGTATACGGAATACATGCTTAAATATAAAACAAAATGATAGGCACAGTCGCATTTGTCCGACACGCTGGCGTGCGGCCGTGTGCTGCTGCTGGGCGCGCTGCTCGCTGACGTCGTCACGCTGGCCCCCAAGGCGGCACGTTTGCCGCTCACGGCTCTCGACAAGCGAAAACTCTTGTCACTGATTAAAAGACCGTATTTAGATAATGTGGCAGGTATTCTTTTTTGATGTTATCATTGTCATTTATTATTTATCATCTCTTTTCTCGATTGTATGATGCCACGAGAAAGTGAATCATCTTCATTTCCACCCTCTAGTTAAAAAGTATTCAGTTCATTCAGGCGTTAAGCTCCGTCTGGGGTAATGCTGGCGCAAAACGGAGAATGTGTGTCTTGATTTAGGTTTTCATTGCTCACCCTATTATAAAAAGTATAAAGGGCCTATTAAATTTTAAAATTTTTAACTATAAAAACATATCTGTATTATCTGTAGAAATAAAAGCTTAAATATCTATAGGACTGTATACGTGTTACTGCTACTTTTTTGTCTTATATAATTGTGTATATTTTCTACTACTTTTTTTGTCTTTATAATACATAGTATAGTTTATTATACATAGCAAGCCAAACCTAGCGGATATCAGATATTTTAATTGTACAACATACACTTATTTACATAACAAATTCAAATACAGGATTAATGCTTTTTCTTTGATAGACTAAAAAACAAGAACAAGGAAATATAATTTACCGTGTCAAAAAATGTGTTTTTTAGTTTTGAGTAAAAATTCTTTAAAAATCTGATAAACCTATAAAGTATGACAGTGTCTGACCGACGGTTGTAGATTTGATTCGCACTTACGTGATATAATATAAACTTAACTATTTTCGCAAGGGAATAAAGAAGTGTCTTTACACTGTTTCCCCTAACGCTACAGTGCGGTCGACGAGCTATGGCCGCCCTGAATTTAAGTTTTTTGCGTTTAAGATTTAAGTCTTCGTCAACTTGGGAGAAAAATAATTAAAAGTAAGATAACGCAATACAATCTACAGCTAACTTCAGTGCGGCCACGACATTTTTTTATAATATATTTACATAATATATTTTTATATAATACATAACAGTCTTCTCTACCAGGACTGAGGTTAAAAAAGGAGTTACAAGAGATGTTGGTCAGCGGCGAAAAGGCAGAAATAGAAGCCATAGCCCCAACAGCCGCTGCTCTTTGTGATACCTATTTACCTTCAAAATTAATACAAGCTAATTTCTTAGGTTAAAAATTAATATATATAGATAAAATACGATTGTTTGTGTGCAATAAGTTTAATAGTTTTGAGTTAACAGTTATATTACATTTAGCTAATGTTTTAAAAACTTTATTGAGGTTCAATCTTTAAATTTATGAACATTATTAAAGTAACACATGATTATTATTTATTATTAATTAAATATTGTTAAAAATATCAGTAGTCTTATAAAATAACATATTTACCCTTAAATACAGACGATTTGATAATGAAGTTGTAAGTATTTTCAAATTTCTATTAATTATATACTTAATGGATGATTGAAATTAAGTACTTTAGTAGTGATAAACAGTCATCGCGCCACCTAGCGATAACTTTCCAAATTGTATAGTGTAATATTAAATACATGTTTGAAATTAAATATTATAGTTGTAATAGCTTAGATAATACTAAAGACATCTAGTAGTAATAAATAGAAACAGTTAGCGCGCCATCTAGCGATAACCTGCCAAACTGTATAGTGTAATATTAAAGGTACAATACATTTACAAACTAATGTGCAGATGTCGCTTAAAAAACTTTTTCTTTTATGAATACAAGTACAGTTCGGTTACAATACATTCCTAAATTGCCAAATAAAAATATAATTTATGGTATAATTTAGGTGTTCAATGTTGACAGTTTAAAATTTGACAACCAAAATGAATAGGTAAGTAATCTATTTATCAAACTCTACTAGATATCAAATTAATAAGTCGGAATGGAAAGTAGTTCTGTATCGAAAATTGATAAGACATCCATAAATAAAGCGAAATCTTATTCAAGCAATCCTCCGAAAAAGCTGAACAATGAACCAGTGAAACGTAAATCGTTTAATGCGAATGAAACCGTTAAATCTGAGGATCTCGCTTTGGGGCGATTAAAGAAAAGCAAGTTAGTCAATGGAGAATATAGGAGTTCTGAAGTAAAAACACCATTACATTTCGAAGATACACCAAATATGTTTATCGATAGCCTCACAAGCCCAAACTCAAATTTATTAGATGTTGACAATGCTTCTTCGATGACAATGAATTTTTCTCATTATGAACTAATTCGTAATCTGTCTTCGTCGAACTGTAATTCGGATGATGAGTTCAGTAGCACAACTTGTGCGGGCTTTTCTAGTCTCTCCGAGATAACTTCGAGGGATGAGCACCTCGAGAGATATTTCAGAAGTTTAGATATGTGGGGGATAAACGGTAAGGGACCAACAACTGATTTTGAACATTAACACAATTAAAATTTTAAATAAAACCACATCAGTAACGATTATGAAAATTTTATTTATTCAAAGAAACTTTACATTAATAACAGAATAATTTCAGAATTTACAAATAAACATACCGATCTATACAACACTGTAACTCTTAAACGAGACGATAAGTTTTATAACACTGATTAACAACAACGTAGAATATAAATTTTCTCTAGGGCCATCAAACGGCGCGTTACTGAATACAATAATTTATAAGACCGCCCTGTAACTTGTAACAGACATGCTAGCCTAATGACGACAGGGTAAGGATAAGGGTACGAGGAGGAGCACAGCTGAAGCTAGGGAGTCCAGCTCGCGTGGACCATTGGAGATAGGTAAGAGTATTATTGTGTTCAACATCGCGCTCACCATCGATCTAATTGCTAAGGAGCAATCCGCGACACTCTACAGTTACGAAGGCGGACACTACGCTGCAATTATTCTGCATTTGAGGTTATTTTAACATATTTAATTTAACAATCTTAATATTGTCATCATTGGATATGATATTGTTACTAATATTTTTGAAACAATATAATTATTATCATACACATTTTTCATGCATAAAATAAAATTAATTAAACTAAAAACAAAACGGAATACGTCCTCCTATGTGGAATAATTGCATAAAGATTCTAAAAACACAGCGTTACTGTTCGACATTTATGCCACACTCAATGTACCTGCGAAAACTAGAAAGTCTAAACTAAGTTGTTAGAGATAAATGTTAAGAAATAATAAAGACATCCAGACGTCCAGAGTTGAGATAATGAAATAATTGACATAGTCATCACATAGTTCCTACGTTCTTGCCCCAAGAGTATTATCTATGGTACTGGAAGCTTTCGCTACACTGGAAGACTAAAGGGCTATCAATTAGAAAATAAAAGAGACATTTAGATAAGCAGCGTGCAAACAATTGAGTGGATCGAATTTAGTGCCGATATTTAATAACAACCTGTCACAATACCCGATAATAACTACACGTATTAAATTGGTGTTTTTTGCTGACACTCTCATTACTTATTTGAATTCCTTCAACGAATTCATCGCTATAACGTCCAGAGTTTAAGACTCGCAGAGGAAACTATTGTCTGCGAGCCTTGAGCTCAATTCTTAGGTACACAACGGCCCTGTATTATAGCAGGTCATTTGATGTACCCATATTTAGTTTGTATTTACTTTTTGTATAACTATAGATTTTGTATGCTAAAGAAATTAATACAACATGATGTAAATTTAAAGCACCCGGTTACCGAACTCTCTCATTTTATAATAACTATAATATTTCATATGATTTTGATGTATATATAGACCATATTATATTGTCTAGATTTGTTATCTGGGGAAAGCAATATAGTTTATATTTTAATCATGGAAGAATTTTCAAATTTCTAAATTAATATTAATCTTAGAATTAGTTTCAATAATTACAACGAATTCGATTTGACTAGGCCCTACGTATATCAGATGCAGATATAATATTAATTTAATATATTTAATACAATATCGATAAAACTTTGCAATAGAAGAATCACAGCATCCTTAAGACCATAACGGCGATTGAAATTAATGTCATCGACATATCGTAGGTTTTAACTATAAAATTTAGACCAAATTGGCAGTCTTCACAAACATGGAATGTACGATATGCGTCTATGCAGGTATCCGATAACACTTAATAAATATCCGTTGACAATAAACCTATACAACAACAACGAATTACCAACTACTTACGTCTCGGATGAAGGGACAACAATTACATCGATCATTAAACACTAATCATTCCGCATTTTCTTATGGCGTTTCATTCCATATATTAAGTTACGAATAAAATCTAACCGTTGAAGATAGTTCTAAAAATTGGCAAAATAAATGTTTCCGCTATAGATTTCAGTTCTCTTAATCACAACATCATAAATTGATATCTAACTGACGATTTCCTACATGTTCTAATATTAATTACTTATCAAAATATTCCGACTCCAAACCCGCTGATTGACTGTTTGCATCATACGTTAATTAAATATTAATATTTTTCAGAAAGGCGAATCCTAGCTCATTTAATCTACTTTGTACACAGTTCTTATTTTAATGTTTATTTTATTTATTGTTTATTTAATTTGAGGCCTATAGCGATATAAATGTCATGTATGTTAAAAGTGTGTGAAGACTCGTTGGTCCGATTTATTCATTTAAAACCTTTAACATAAGCTTTATTCTTGTCGTACATTTCAATCAACTAATTGATTTTTATATCTATAAGTTTAATTATTAAATGAATTAGATAATTATTATGATGCAATATGAACTTGACAGTGATAAGTGTGTAACTGGCTTATGGGATTTTTTTGTCTTCATTGATGAGGCAGAAAGCAGTAGAGGAATAAAACATGATCAAGGTCACTTTTTTCTAATTACAGATAACAAATTTACTAGAAGTGATAAATTTTTTAATTTGACATTTACCAAACTCGTTCGAGGTATATCAACAGCAATATAATAACATTACTATGGAACATGACTGTAAAAGTTCGTAACTAATATTGGAAAAAATCCTATGTTGTAAAAGCCCTAGTAGATTCCCTAAACGATAAGCTCCTCATAATTTTTATGTATTACGTGTAAGTTTTATGAAAGTTATCTATAGGAAAATATATAAAGGTTTATTTAACAAAATGGTATGTATAATTATGAATAGATTACACACTCAAATGTATTATATAAGGTTAATACGGTAACAGTAGTACATAGTAAAGAGGGAAGTAGAAAGGGTTACAGTAAAGCCTATGGGATAAAGCTCGAATCGCTATTAGTAATTATAATTATAATAACAATATATGTTTTATAATATAATAACAATATATTTGTAATATATTGTTATTATAAGTATAATAACAATATATTTAAATTACAGCTTTCAATTTTGTTATAATACTATTAAAATTATTTGATTTTAAGATTAAGAAACCTATCTAGTCTTAAATGACATTTAGTAAGATAGAAAGGCGAATGTTGCTTAAGCGACGTCCATAATAGAAAGATCGATATGAAAATTAATTAAATTTTAGCCCGATTAACATCTTCTGACCCTAAATTTACGAAGAAAGTATGTAGGTATACTTTCAAAATTTTTATTTTCATTAAAGCGACGTGAACAATCAATAAACTAAGATGTTGACATTTTAATAGTAAATACTTGTTCTTTAAAAACGTGTCATATATATGTGGTATCTCTTAGAGGCGTAAGTTAAAATTATAGGGGAACACAATTTAAAGCACTATATCATTTACATATTTACATATTTGTAACAATTTTACATACATAATAATAATAATCTTCAAATCATATGAAATAGTGAAATATGTCAACACGTAACATGAGTGATGATTTTATCTATCTGGTGGAGGCAGCTTGGTGTCTTCAGGGTCAAGAGAGAGGCACTCTCGAAGATAATCCTCCATAGATCGGTATACGTGCTCAATGACACCTTTTAGATCGTGACCTTCATCAGCATATGCCTAGAAATAATAAAAAAAATTGTTAACAAAATCATAACGAACTATCATTTGGCATTTTTATTTTCTATTATTATTACTAATAAAAAAGCAATTGTGGTTACTGCAGATTGCAGAGAAAATAAAGTAACTACTAGTTAATCAATCAAATTATTGATCATGTAAATCATGTAGTGGAAATTTATGTCACACTTAATCTAATCAAAAAGAAAAAAACAAGTATCGTTTGATTGAAGTAAGCAATTGTATGTAAATTATTTTAAGTTATCTCTATGTAGGGGCTGTCGTGGCGCAGGGACACAAGAGTGTGACTGTAACGCGACGGGTATGGGTTTGATCCTCACTCGAGGATATTATTTATTTTTTATTAAAATGTTCAATTCTTTGCCTTGGCACCAAGATAAAATCCCAGCGTTGAGTTCCGTCGCAATGCCTCGAAAATTCGACGACGGAAAGTGGGAAACCCTATGTTCCCACTGCCGACCCCGCTGTTTGCACACTCTCACCCAATCCTGCATATAGCGTGAAGCTTGATCTCTAGATCAAAAATCAAATCAGCTTATAAATCTAAATATTTCTATGCAGATATATAAATATACCTACCTGATAACGAAATAGGACGCCGGCGTCTGTAAGGGCACGAGCTAGTTGTAGAGCATGGAGATAGGGTGCGCTCATATCCGCCATCCCGTGCACTAGGTACAGCGCGTGCCGTGGGACGTGGTGCGCCCGTTGGGAAGCATCAGCCTCAACGTAACCCTTATAATTAACCGAAGGCTGTCCTAATATGCGCTCCGTAAATGCTACGTCTAGAATATTTACATAAAGTATTAGATTACAGGCCATCGTGGCGCAGGGGCATAAAGGTCTGGCTAAAACGCGACGATTGTGGGTTCGAATCCCACTCGAGGGAGTGAATTATTATTTATTAATATTTTCATTTCTTCTGGCACCAAGGCCAGCGTTGAGTTCTTGCCTGCCTACCTTTATCTGTGCGGGATAATTGAGGCTGTCGTGTTGCAAAGGCACAAGTGTAAGACTGTAAATATAAGTAGTGTATTTTATTCCCACTTGATAAAATGAAATATTGAATACTTTCATAATATTTCTCGGTCTGGTAAAAAAAGCGAAGTGCAGTTGAGTTGCGCTACTCAACATCCAATGCGTCCAGAATTCGGCGGAAAGTGGAGAACGCAAGTGTTTTAACATTAGGTTTCCATGTTCCCTTTGCCTATCCTGCTGTATTTGAGATACAACATGAAGGTAAAAAATATATATTAAGTAAGATTTAGTAATGTTCTTAAATATTCTTTTACTTACTGTAATACAACCAGTCGGTGATAGGAGACACGGCTATACCACATTTGAGAGTTGACTGCTGCGAGCCTAACAACATTGATGTCACGTATCCTCCGTATCCCCAACCCCAAACTGCTACACGCGTTACATCCAAAAATTTGAAAGTGTCTAATAAATATCTAAAACAAAAGAATTGTTTAGAAATACTTAGATTTTTTTAATATTTTAAACATACTGAATATTTAATTTAGGTACCTAATAACAGCCAATTGATCAGCCACCTCGACTCCTCCAAGGCGACCGCGTAGCAATGCTCGGGGCAAACCTCGTGCTCCTGCCACGTCTAATTTAACGTAGACTACGTCATTACGTGAGGACATGTACGTTCCCCAGTCTAGAAGGAATTGGTCTGTTACTTGTTGACTCCCGGGTCGACCATCTCTGAAAAAAAAGGAATAAAATTGAGGAAATATTGATAATAACATTTGATTCTACCATAAAATTGCACTATCACTATTTGTTGGTAAATGCAGTTAAATTTTATAAATGCAATACTGTTGCTATCTTACACGTGAACAAGAACAGGAAACGCAGCATCACGAAGTTCTTCTCTCCAAGAGGGTGGGAGCATAAGTTGAACACGAGCCTTTGACCCGCTGCTTAATTGTACATCAAATGATCTTCGAGTGGGCAATGCTAACTCACGTAATCGAACTGATCTGCAAATCATAAATCGTTTGTGTTCAATAAAGTTTGCTTATATGATTTAGATATGCACAGGTATTTTAATAAAAATTACCTATAAGGCCTCGTATCGTATAATATTCTTTCTAACTTATGTGTCCTAGCATCATGAAGTCCGGCAAGTGGAGGACCAGGACCGCCGCATTCCAGGACATAATGCGTTATTCCTAATTTAGGTTTTGCAGGAGAAAATGTAGCACTCCAATACGTACAATTGGCATAATGTAAACGAGCCGGCCAAACTGCCAGTTCACATGTCAGGCAACGTGGCTCTTCACGCTCTGCGCGTGCTCTCACAGAGTTGCTTCCACCGCCGTAGCTCGGATCACGGACCACGTAAACTTGCCTTTGGCCTGGTCGATCTGCACTACCTATAAATAAAACAATATATTTAAAGTAACTGCACTTAACGGAACATAGCCACAGACCACAACATTTTGGCAGCTTAAACAACTCCAATACATTTCTAATACACAGAGTGCAATAATATGCTTTTGGAAATAAAAGACAATGAGCTAAGCAAACAAGATTAACTAAATGACACTGGGTTAGTAATGGAGGCAACTGCACTATTCAACAAACACCACTCAGCTGCAATGAATTCTTATACTTAATTCGATTCGATTCGGTGGCCATATCAGGTTGCTGTTTATGTGAGTGAAACTTTTCGGTGCCAACACCTTCAATAAAAGAAAAACAAATGTAAAAAAACTATAAAATAAAGTTACCTTAGCAATAATGGTTTTAAATATCTTACCTAAATAATAAACTAAATGATTCTCCTGGTCCCACGCCAGGATTTTCGCCACTTCCACTCTACCATGGGATAAAACTGCTATACGTTGACGCAATACGTCCACGTGTTTTATATGGGTATAATATTGACCTCCACCTTCTTGTACTGCCGCTAATAGAAGAAAAGCGCTGCCATCTTCGGAATAGACTGGTTGTTCGTGAACCTCGAGCCATGGTTCATCAGTAGCTTTTTCAGAATGTGTCTAAGAAGTTAAAATAAATGTTCACATGATTTGTTTTTGTCTTTTTTTTAAATTATATATTTTTTAAATTGTAATCGAAATAATACCTCTGTACACGTCCAGTTTGGCGCGTAGCAGCTGCTATATATGGTATAATTTTGAGCTCGATTCATCCATACCACTCCTATATGGGAATTTTCTTTGCCCACCCACTGGGCTGATATGAGATAATATTCCCTAAAATACATTATATATTATCTAGTTAGATATATGTACATATATAAATATAGTTATACATAATCCACGTTGACTGACTTGTAAACAAAATTCTTAATAATATTTTACTTATATTATATTGTAAATACACACAAGAAAACGATGAAGGAAAAATCATTTTAATTATCTTACATTCCATCTAATGTACTAGGAGGCCTAACTTCCCATCTTGGGGGCGAAGTAAGGTTTTGAACTGTTACTATCCATAATTTCACTTGAGGTATAGAACTGCCAGGCTGGAAATAATCAAGTAACTTTGTTGATAACAATGAGAAAGATTAATAAAAACATTTAAACATTTAATTATATTGTTATACTTGCCGTAGGATATCGAATAGTCACATGATCAGGGAAGACTGATGGAATGCTGTTGTTGAAAGCTGGAAGTAGAAAACCTGATCTACTGGCACCAATGCCGCCTATTCCTTCAGATATGTGTGGGAACCTCAATTCAGAGACTTTACTGTCATCATATTGAACATACATCACAAATGAGCCATCTGGTGAACCCCACATCGCCGATGATGTTTTTGTCACCTCCTCTGGTTATGTAAGAAAATTAAATTTCTTTATAATAAACTTACTATACAATTTTGATACATTAAATATATATGTATATACTTAGGCTCAAGGGTCTCACTATAAACGTGAGAGCGTGTGGGTTCGATTCCCATACAAGGAAATTAAATGTGCTCAAATAGTTGGCAAAGCGCAGCATTGAGTTCCGCCTCTCAAATTACGCAGTGCCTCCAGAATTCGGCAGAAAGGAGGAACGGTGTGTCTTACCTCTAGGTTCCCTCTGTCTAGCATGCTAACTGCGGGATATAGCGTGAAACTGAAAAAAAAAACTAAAATGTACACCAACCTTGATACAACCAGTCTGATACTCCATTATATACGCGACCTGGGCTAGCGTCGGTTGTAAGGCGAAGTAGAGGCGCTCGTCTTGCTGGTGGAGCAGGTCTTGCGAGAACTTCGTTATCTGCAGCAAGCAGCAGAGCACCATCTGTGCCGAGCCATGCTGCGTGTTGCCATTCCCAACTGCTTTGACCTTCTCCAAATAGGGGGACGTGGTGGCTAAGAACAAACAATCAAACATACTAAATTAACAATAACTAATTAGGTACGTAATATTTTTGTGGAATTAAAATTAAATATTTATATAAATTATAAAGTAAACTACGTATATATGTAAGTTAAATATGTTTCATTTTATTTTAAAGGCTAACGTAAATAAATATTTCGACGTAAAAAGAATTCTTCACAATGGGACCGAACTAACTATAAATTGTGACTGTACGATACGGAGTATGTCTTGTAAGTCACGTTACATTTTTCAAATGCGTTTTGAATTTGGTCTTTTCTTATTTTTGCTTAAAAGAAATAACAAAAGTATTCAATAATATAAAATATAAATTTATTATTTGAGATATATTAATAAATATATTACATTTGACCAGTCTATACGTATTTTCGTGTTTCAGAATTCAAGCAACAATTTAAAGACGGCTTTGCTTTGCTTTTTAATTTTGTTCGCTGGTTATTATTTTTTTCTAAGTACTTTTGGAAAGGAAACCGATAATTTAGTAACATAAAAAAAATATATAACAATAAAATATTTATGTCATTACCATAATATCTATATAATAAAAATAATATTTAAATCATTATTTTTTAATAACGTCTTCCACTGAACACTCGTCGATTAAAATTTTCATTAGTTTATGGAGCGGAACAGGCTTCGGAGCGACTATTGAAATAAAAGCTCCTTCAATTTTCGCCTCGGAGCGCCGACCGCGCCCTCTTTGTGCGGTTCGATATAAGTAGCTGTAATATCATCGTCCTGTTTAAGGTGCCTTAAGTGAATTTGCAATTTACATACTTTTTTTTTACATACTTTTCTAACATACACACCCAAAAATACACATCGAGACACTGACATTTATAAGCTCTGTAAAAGCAGCGAAAAGCTTAATACAGTGTTACATGGAAATGAAATATATATTTGATTTTTTTAATAAATAGAATCTTACTCATTTGTGACGTCATAAACCGTGTAATGTGCTGTAAAGGTCCGCCGATAAACCTGTTAAGAAGATTTTTATGTTATTAATTTATAAAAAATATATATCATCCTTTTACTTTATAAAAATATAATTTTGTTTACCTCTTTGATGTTGTGTTGGAACAACACAAAACGCAGATTTGGGGAGCACTGATACCCTCGTACATTGAGCTGCCTCTGTGTTAAGTAAATACGAAAATCATTATTTTTAAGTTAAAGTAAAAGGCTCAGTAGTTTTTAAGTTAAAGTAAAACAAACATTCATCCTCACAAATCTTCACATATCGCATTTTACAATAGCTCTGGTAATTATTTCTTATATATATATAAATCTCATTATCTAGTGATGTTCAAAAAATAATTTAAGTAAAATGAAGTACGTTATTTCATATCTAGTTAAAAATATAAAAATTATAACAACTTTTTGAAAACTACCAACGCTACTATCACTTTTCTCTTCAACAGTTGAATCAACAGATGCCATTAGACGTGAAAGCTGTTAAGTATTCACTTTGCGAATAGTGTTGTACGGCTGTTATGTTCACCAGATATTTGTAGAGCTCATTTAAAATTCGAATAACTTTCTCATAATATTATTATAACATTAGAATTGACATCACTAAAACGAAGAGAAATTCCCTTCAAAATTTTGATAATTACGTTATTTTTATTAACGACACTTTGATTTATTCTACTTTACGTAGTAATAACTTCTAAAAGTTAGAACGATTGTAGACAAATTCATATTGATGACGTATTAAAACTTTATTAGAATTAAATAGTTTTTGAAATTAAATTTATACTTATTATTTAACTTTTAACATTAAAAAGTAATTAAAAATATAAGGTTAACACATTGTAAAATAATATCTAACAAAATAGATATTTGTTTGATGTTATGTTGTATTTATTGTTGTGCAGCGTAAATAAGTTACGATCGCTTTACAATAAAATATTTCCAGGCTATATTCCAACATTGTGGTTTCCAGCTACATTTTAAATGTAAATAGTGTAGTTAGTGTATACGGTAGTTCGTCGGCTGGTCGGTCTGTGTTGCAGCCAGCCGGCAGCCAGCGTAACGGCTGCGCACGCCGCACGCCGCCGTAACAGGCAATTCAGGTGGGGAAATTGAATTTGCATTGTTTCAAACTCCGGAACTTTGACCGGACTTAGTTTCAAGGAAAATTTACGCGATAATTTTGAGAGCCATTTCCACGCTGCATAACATTTTAAACTTAGTTTTATATCGTTCTAGAACTGATGTAAATATGTAAAAAACATTATACAAGTTATATTTAGTTCAAAAAATCTGAATAGGAATTAAAAATAGAAATTTTACGATACTTACGAGAGTGTGATTCGTAACAAGTACAGTGAGACTGTTGTTGAAAGTGTCCAGAGCCAGCAGACCGCCGTCGTCCGCCTGATACACGAGCTGGTGCGAGCTGACCCAGGTCGTCGGCAGTCTCTCGCCCGTCAAGTCGCCGCGGAGGAACTCGTCGAGTCGCATGCGACGACCTGACCAGTAGAGTAGCTCGTCCACATATCTGGATATATAGATTTTTATTAATAATGTCTTCCTATAGTCTCTAAATAGTTTTAATATAATATTCAACTACGCTATTTAGTGCTATTTTAAAAAATTGGGCATAATACAAATGAGAAATACGTTTTTATTGAAATAAAGAAATTGTTGAGGAATAGGTGTCGTGAAATTGTTTAAATTTAAATAAACCAAACAACTTTCTTCGTTTGCTGGTTCAGGTCAGGTCATATATTCAGTGTTAGAAATGTCCTTGTGTAAGTTACGTCTGACGTATAGCCCTTGTAAAGCGGTCTCCACATGCGAACTTGCATGCAGTCACACTTGTTATGTTGCCGAAGCAAACCACGGCTGTCGGATAGCAAAAGGCACCTAAAGATATGTAAACCAGTACATCGCGCCAACGGAAACCAGCTAAGGCCATATAAGTTAAAATCATATAATACAGTATTTCGTTCTGTATGCGCAATGCAGTCATGTTGCACATACACTGTAAAGGACTTGCCGATTGTCACATGGATATTTTGGATCTGTTCCACATCTTTATATTTTTTTTTACATTTTTAAACTGGAATGGAATTACTCACACTTAGGAAAGAAAAGTACTTATTAAAAATACTTTTTTTTAAATAAAACCAATTTATAAATAAAACCAACTATAATTTATATAGAGAATCAATATTTATAGCTTTGCTACCTCTGGGCTTAAGACATCGTTTTTCTTAAGTGCGAGTGTTAAAAGTATTAAACTTCTCGAAAGTTACCAGCTTTAAGGTAAAATAATTGAGTTTCTTTTCTTTACCTCAAGTATTGCTTTAAAACAAGTTGCACTTAAGCTATTTTTACAAAGTCTTACCCTAGTAAATAAATTGCTGTAACTATTCCTGCTATCACAAAACTGATAACCATCAATGAGAATATGATGCTTCTCCAGTTGTGACCATCTCCTGGGTAAAGATCCTGAAAAACAAAACACTGGATAGAATTACGAAAAAAAATGAATGCAAGGAGCTAATCATAAGCGAGCTAATTACATTTTAGATATTTAATAAATAAATTATTTTATAGTGAAGATTAACAATAAAATAGTTAAAAATAAATCAGTTGTTAAGGTAGTTGTGTAATTTGTATATATATTTTTTTCTGTAAATAGCAGGGCAGCCAGAGGAACCCTAATGATAAGACACTCCCATACCCACTTCGCGCCGAATTTTCGAGGCATTGGTACCAGGGCGAATTTAAATAAATAAATAATTAATATTTTCCAGAGTTGGAATCGAACCCACAACTGCGCCACGACGGCCTCTATATCATTAATTTGTACTTAGTTTATTGAAAATTATATTTGCAATGTCATTTATACAAATATAAACGAAATATAATAAAAATTCATATTTAAACGAATGCAAGATTAAATATTGTGCATTTTCGCTTGGATTTTAATAAAATTTATCCGCTCTTAGCCGGGGCGGCTGCGGGTAAACACTTGTAGTGAGAGCTCGTCACACGAGGACTTGTTCGCAAGGGCAGATGGCAAAACCAAAACTTTTAGGGGCGTTTTGTAAATGACGTTGAATTTTATAAAATGCTATTAATCGCCTTGAAAATATATTAAAGTAAACAAGAAAATATTTGTAAACAACTTGTTTATGTATAAGATTGTGATTATTACTTTTATAAACGATGTTTTTTTATTATTCTTTTATTCGGTCCATGCTGTATCGGTAGAAAGAATTTGGGAACCTAGTGTTGACTGATACTGACCGACTGTTAAGATTTCGTTGAGTCGGAATCTAACCACAACCTTTTGCATTTACAGTCGTACACTTGTGCCCCTGCCTCACGTCTAGTCTCAAATAAATTAAATAAGAAATAATATAATTAGCTATTTTCCGGTATACCACTGTTCCGTTATATGTACGTAAATGACGTGCAGAGATCCTTATAATATTGTGTGGATGTATTCAGAATTATTTGTCAATTAATAGACTTTATTCAATATATCATTTATAATCGACAAATAGAGTACTTCATAAATACTATATGTTTATAAGAGTGCATATACATTTTATTGTTACCTAAGTAAGACATTTTATCAAAAATACATAAATCATTTGGTTTTAGCATGCATGCAACAGCCGCGTAGGAAGAACTATTTTAAAATAACATTAAAATAAAAGTCGACTTAGAGAATACTCAGAATTATTCCATCCTATTTCCGAAATGGTAAAATGTTGCTTAACATCCGCTCTCTCGAGAAACCGTTGCTTTGATATAGATCTTATTGCTGTGTATTAGGTTAGCGCCTAAGGAATAATAAAGTATTCTTACAAACACCAATGCGGACGTTTTAATTTAATTCCTAAACAGCGGCTCCTCGCATGGTAGAGATGTAAACTAATTTGTTACTGTCACGTATACGTAGTCTGACTGACTTGTTTAATTGTTCCATTTTAAATGCAGTTATAAATTATACTTAATTAACTATTATTTTTAAATACTATTAATAATAGGTCCACAAGCGTGTTACAGAAATAAAAAAGGTTTACATTATCATTTCTTGGCTTTAGTGTCAGGCAAAGCGCGATAAATTTGGCGAAAAGTAGGGTTGCGGAGTGTCTCAACACTAGGTGCCTTCTGCCTACATTGCCAATGCTAATTGAGGCCGGTCGTGGCGCAGTGGCACAAAGTGTGACTGTAAACCGACTGGTTGTG
>DWAO01002093.1:0-16831 GCA_018230605.1 Heliconius congener
ACTGAACATATCGTTTGTTCTCGTTCACAAAAGTGAGCTGTTGTGCACACTCCTACTCAATGCTATAAAAATATTAAATTTTTAATTTCATCTAGTGTGTCTCATTAAAATGAACAAGAACTCATAACCTGTAGTGTTTACAGTGGATGTGTGACGTTTGTGCCACTGCGCCACAACTGGCATTAAAATAAAAAAAATTCAATTAGTTTTACTTACCTCTAGTAAGCCTATCTTCTCACTGGCCTGCGCTAGTTGCAGCCTGTACAGTTTAATTTCCTCCTTTTGTTTCTCTTCTAACACATTTACTTCTAATTTATGTCTGTAAGCAACAAAATTATATTTTTAGAATTTTTTAAATGTTATTCCACATTTAAAAAAGAAGAATAGAAAGATGTAGTGCCAGCGCAGTAGATAAACAAAAGAGGTTTAAAGCACGTTACATATTTTTTTATATATTTTGTAAAAAAATATTTAATAAAATTATATAGTAGCTCACGCTTTACAGTGTTAAAACAATCCGTTCTTCATTTTACGCCAAATTCTGAAGGCATTGCGTGTTGAGTGGCGCAACTCAACGCCGCGCTTTGCCTCGAAACCACAGCAAAGTTATGAAAATATAAATTTAAATAAATATTTAATTTCCTCGAGTGAGGACGGAATCCGCAACCAGTCATGTTTACTGACACACTCGTCCCCCTGCGCCACTCTGCTAGCCTCAAATTATACAGTAAATTCCATGAATATATCTTTTAACAACACTATAAGGATACGGTCGGTATATTTCTTAAAGAATGCCATGGTGGTCGGTCGAAAAATCAATAAAAAAAAGGACTATATACACACATTTGTATAAAGCGACGTACACGTTGCCATGGTAACGCGTACTGTACGCGCCAATTCGTTCTCTAGTAATAACAAAAATAGGAACTCACTGCTCCTCAATCCTAACGATCTGCTTATTGAAAGTCTCCACAACATGCAGTTCCTTGTTCCTGGCGGCCATCTCCATGTCTCTTTCGGCCAGTTCCAACTGTTTTTGGAACTCCTGCAGCTTTCCTAATACCGCATCCTCCAACTGTTGTTGGTAGTGATTTTTCAGGTCTATTTTTTGTATTTCGAGTTGTTTCTTCAATGTTTTCGTTTCATTGTCTAGTAAGTCCTGTGTGATTTTTGTTGGGGTTTATTTTATTAGAAATTATATTTAATGAGGTATTTTTAGTAATTATATTAATTAAGTTAACTTTTAAATGGAATTATTAAAAACAAAACATTTTATAAAGAAAGATCTAATTTAAACATGTAAAAAATAATTAATTCCCGAAAGTTAAAGATATAAAAGAATATACATGTAATTAAAACCTAAAGAAAGAAAAAAATATCTTTTAATTAAAATAATCTCTAATTTACGGAATAGAAAATGAGATAAAATAAAAGATACATAAAAAACAAATTTAGTTTATAAAAATAGCAAAAAAATAATTTGTCAGAAGTGGGATTCGAACCCACGCCCACAGAAGTGGACTGCGACCTGAACGCAGCGCCTTAGACCGCTCGGCCATCCTGACTTACTTATTTAACAACCAATATTACGATCGGAATCGAATGATGATTCTAATGAGGATATAGCCACGAGAAGATATTATATGGAGCACGGCAGTGAGGCAGCCAAGTCAAGCAAAAATACTCTTTTGCCTGACTTGTACTACTGCACGGCCGTGTACCACCCTCTTCTCGAATCAGATCAGGATATTTTGGGGCCACCGGCCGTCCACGGGGCTTGTTCTGCAGATCGAAATTTTCAGAACAATGGAACCAAAAACGTAGTGTGTTTTTTTCTGACATGACCTCCATACATATCATTAACCGTCCGCGCTCTTTCCGCAGCACTGGTGCCACGGTGGAACTCATACTCATAAATAAGGTGATATTTCAAGTTTTCCATTTTGTAAACTAAGTCACGCAAACAGGCTTAAACAGGAGAGAAAAAACAAATGAATGACGGTTAACGAAATATAATAATAGGAGAGATTTGTGATTAAAGTATCCAGCACGACAAAACACCAAATTCATATGTAAGGACCTATATATTTGGCTTAGCGGTCATGGCATTTGGACTTACCGTCCAACAACAAGAGGCGCGAGTTCAAATCCAGCTCTTACTAAAAATATTTATATATTCTAAAAACGTACATAAAAACACTTACATATTTCCTAGTTAACTCTGATACTTGATACTGCGACTCACTCAACTGTCGTTCCAATATATTGGATCTTGATCGTTCCTCACTCACTTTGTCTTTTAGTGTATCTCTTTCTTGTTGTATTAGTGACTTTTCTTCATTACATGTCTGTATTTTACTATTAAGTTCTGTTACTTTAGTTTTTGTTTGTTCATGGTCTATACGCTCCTGGAAATAAAAAAAAATACGAATTACAGTAAGTTAAAAAATATGCTACGAAAGGTACTTACACTTCTATTTCTTTTAGCTTCTCGCTGGGAACGCTGGGTCCCACTTTTTGCCGAATCGAATCAAGATCTTGAGGCTTTGCATGATTAGTGGCGGAACTCAAGCTTTGTTTCGTTACCATAACGAGGAAATGCGGATACAAAATATTTAATACCCCTGATTAAGAATCAAACATACAAACGTCGCGTTTACAATAGGACGTTCATACCACTAAGCCATGATAGTTGCCGTTTAGTTTCCCCCTAATAGCCTATCCTGCTATTTGCGGAATACTGCGTGAAGCTACAAAAAAAATAAAGAAAAAAGTTATTGTACACTATACTATACTTTACTTTACTTGCTAAACCTCCTATTTATTATTTTTTGCAAGCTATAGAGGCCAGTCGTGGAGCAGAGGCTTAAAATGAGACTGTAAAAAAACCTACTTGTAGGTCCGATCCCCACTTGATGAAATGAAATATTTAGTTACATCTATATCTCCATTTCTTCGCTCTGGTGTCGAGGCTAAGCGCGGCGTTGAGTTCCGCTACTCAACACGCATCTTTATACTTTTTAATTATGTAACCTACCTTTGAGGTCCTCGCGGCGTAGTGGCACAATTTCTGGGTTCGATTGCCTTTTAGGATAATGAATATATTTATTATTATATTTTTAATTCCTTTGCCTAGTAACAAGGCAAATCGGGGCATTGATTTTTTTCACTTCACACATAATGCCGAGAGAATTTAAAAGTAAGTGGAGAACCAAGTGTCTTAGCACTAGGCTCCCTCTGCCTACCATAGAAAAAGTTATTACACAATTTACCTTTCCTAAAGCGTCTTCTAAATTCTTAACGCAATCTGTAGACTGTTTGTTTAGTCTCATCACAGTTTCATAGTTTTCCTTCATAACTTCTATTTCTTTCTCTTTGACTCGTATACTCTCTTCTTTATTTCTAATAATTTTGTCCATATTTTCTTGAAGTTCTTTCTTTTCTAATAATATTTGTTTACATTTCTCTTGATAATCGTGAGCTAAGTCCAGAGCTTTGTATAATTCTGTTTCAAAGTGGCTTGTTTTCTATAATTTTAATGATTAACTCATATTAGTATAAAATAAAAAATGCTTTGATTATTTCTATCAAATAATAGTATATATATATATACAGTATGTAAATACTTTTATTATACATTTGTCAATAGATCGGCATATTCAATCATGAAAAATTTGTTTACATAATTCTGAGACACTGCAAGAACTACGTGGCTGTTTGAGACAATGTCAGGGGCAAGGGCGCCCCCCGCGGGACTCAAACCGCTCCCGCTCGTAAACAGAGCGTTGAATTATTTTGTAAAAGTATATGTCTAAATTACATGTTACAAAAGCCGAAGTTTATCTTCATAAAATTTTCTTGTTGATGGAACAACTTTCGCTCGTTAGCTTCAACATGAACGGCAAATAAAAATCGGTGAAACATCCCCTTGCTATTTTCATTTATTTTTTGTCATAAAATGCGACTTATTTTACCCTGTCGCGGATTTTTTTTGGAACTAATGAAATAGAATATTTTTGTTAAATTACCTTTGATTTTTTTAAGTATTTATGCAGCGCACGCGCTTAAAGCAATTGGATGGCGTTCACAATTATTGTAATTTCATTATTTAAGGCTAACCAAGACTTACACCGTATTGTTATATAGCCTATAGCACTCCTCAAGCTTTCACACAAAACAAAAAAAAGTAAAACAAACCAGTAGATCCCGATCTTAGCGTTTAAACAAACAAACTCTACTACATTATTATCTTAGTATAGATATGTAAGTACACTGTATTACAAAAACATTCAGTTTTATTAGCTCTAAAATATATCGATACTCGACATCTATCTTTTAAAAACAAGTCACAACAGTTTTTACCAAAAAAAATTTTTTAATGCAACGTGATATTTCAACATTTTTTATTTGACAAAGACTGAGAACCCACTATCATAACTACATATTAGATTAATAGTCCTCAAAATTTAGTTTTCGCTAAATGTAAAATTAAAATTCAACGCTCCCGACCCCGGGGCCGCCCTTGCCGCCGATGCATCCTATCAAGTAGCCACATAGTGCTTGGACTTTCTCAAAAATATGAAGCTGCGATTAGGCCACTAGTTAAACATATATTGTAACAAAAGAGTATGACTGTAAACACAACTGTTGCGTGTTTTAATGGATTTGCGGGCTTTGATTCCCTCTCAGGGGGAATATTATACTTTCATTTCATCGCTCTAAAAAAAAAGCGTGGCACTGATTTCCGCCACCCAACATACAATATAAGGCAACAAAATAAACAAACCTTTTGAGCATCACCAGCAACCATTTTAAAATTGTCAACCTCTCTACACATCTTGTCTAGGGCAGTCCTATGTCTTTCTTCTGCTTTATCCAAACTACCCGTTAACCTTAGCCAGGCCTCCTTTAACTTACTAATTGCAGCATCCTTAGCTCTATCTACTTTGACTGCGACAGCCAATTTCTCTTGTTGTTCTAGAATTTTCCTTTGTAATTGTTGAATTATGGTTTCACAATGCTGTAAATAAAAAAATATTTTAGTGTATTCGACATTAATATCTCCCTGGTGATGGTGCCTTCTATTCCAAATATTGCATGTTGAATAGTGGAACTTGACACCACTGTTTGTATTGTTGCTGGGTGAGAAGAAGATTATAATTCACTCTATGTAGAAATTGAAACCACATTTATAGTCAGTGTATGTATAATGATAGCTTCTTTTAAATTGTAGGCATATAAAATGAGACGAATATTATAAAAATATTACATGTTTTCTAAAAATATATAAATATTTAAGGTTTTGTTACCTTCAAGCAAAATTTATTTATTACATTTACCTTTTATAAAAACTTACAGTTGTTGCTAATAGCGTCACATGTTATTTTTGTTTATATGATTTTTTTATAATAATGATAATTTAAGAAAGAAAAATATGCACACAACTAAGAAATTCTAAAAGAAATTATTTTTTCAATTTCACAATTTAATACATACATTACAATTTAATAATGCAATACAGCAGGGAGTTCACTAGAGACAATTACAACCATATTTTATGTTTACCAGGCCAAAGAAATACAAAAATAGTTTTTTTTTACATATTTGTTATCTTAAATGAAGCCATTACTATTGCATATGCAGTCAAATGCTGTTCCACTGCCCAATATTTGCTTCAAAAAGAGAACTTGTTTACAGTCAAAAACTATTTTACTGCACCACAGTAGACTGAATAAGAAAAAAAATTAAAGATAAATAACAAAATATTACCTCTCTCTTTAACCTTTCTTCTTCTAACTTGATATTATCAACCTTATCACCCCTGTCAGGTTTCTCACCCCAAAGTTCACTTAAACTTAATAAATCAGTATCTATAGTATCAATTTTATAAGCATCTCGTTCTAAGCCAAAAGGCCTCAATTGTGGCATTTTGAATTCTTCATTCTTTAAGGACATTGTATCACTTTTATCGGCCATAGACCTATATGTATTTTGACTATAATTTTGTGATTTATAATGCTCCAATACTTTTGAAGCTCGGTCTAAGATTTTATTTGATGATGGTTTAAAGGTATCTGAATAGTTAGATGACAGATTAGGTTTTTTTGGAGTAGATGTTGGCTGTACATCTTTGTTTTCTGAAAAATTTAATTTTCTTATGCTTGGGGACTTTAAATCTTGCTTTTGTTGGGTATTACTTGGGTTAGTTTCTCTATTATTGTCAGCTTGTGAGTTTGTTGATGCACTGGCTTGTGGCGATTGATTTGAACTGTTTCTAACTAAATAAATATACTTATCGAGAACATTTGTTGACACTGTTCTTCCGCTTGGCAGTTGAATTGTATCAGCAGTACTTTTAGGATCTAATTTTTGAGTTATATAGTCACCTGCTGCTTTTATGACATTTTCAGGACTAAAACCAGTCTGTTCTTTAAAATTTATGTCAGGAGTCTCATAAGATTCAACTTTAGTTAAAAAATCATCTATTTCGTGAAGTAAAAGTTTGTCATTCTTTTTACTTGGAGTGGACCCAATGCTGCTAATGTCCCCATCCATGCTTTGCAAGTCATTTAACTTAAGTTCAATCGATTTTGTACCCAACTTTTTAAAGCTGCCTTCGTTGTAACTTTTTTCTGCAGTAGTAATAGAGTCTAGACTAGCCAATGAAATATCTTGATGTCTTTCTTTCCTAATTTTACTTCGACGTCTACGCGGGAACGTAAAACATTTTCGATCTAAACTACGTTTATCACTTTCTGAATCCCAAGATTTACGCTTATGTGAGCTAACCGTAGAGAAAGCGTTACTGGTGTCTAGTTCTAAGGTTTCCAAGCGAGATTCTAATGAATAAACCTGATCAACCAGTTGGCCTAAAACCTGGGCAGTACAAGATGCTGACTTCTGGACAACAGTTCTACTGGAGTCCAGGAAAGTGTCTTCAGAGCTGGAACTATCCACGAGGAAGAAGTTCGGAGGTATAAGCAAAAGAACATCAGTATCGTCGGTCTCACTCATCACAAGAACTGCACATTTTATCACACCATAACACAAAAGCCATTATATTTCTATAAGTGTATTTTTAAGTAATATATTAAACCAGATAAAATGAAGATGTGAGCTCTTTCCAACAATTATGAAACAAGGTTATAATTAAGTTTCATCAACACCAACAGTCAACAACGGTTTAATTTGTTTATAGAACTCAGAATTTAGTGTTTAGAATGTTGGTAGTTTCGTACTTCTATGACATTTAGCATCTGTCAACTAAAGTAAATGATCAAATGTCATTTATAAATAAATACGTTTTGAAGTAACTAAAATTATATAACGTTCAGGACGCAAATTGCAATAAGCGCCCAAAGTATTTCAATTCAACAAAAAGAAAAAAGCTAGACACACCCAAAATTATTATGAATACAATATTGACAATAATATTGTTCAATATATTTTATTTTTTAGTAAGCTAAATGCAATAACTAAAGCAACGGCTTATTTCATTCTTGCTATTTTTGATTTAACAAGTATGCGTACAATAAATAAAGTTACTGAGCAACTGGGTTAGATTTTACTACGAAATATTATCATATATCTTGAATAATAATAAAGATAAATGGTTAAACGATAATTTTTAAAATATCAAAGACAAAAATTCATGACATTTTTATTCATATTAATCGTATCTTACTTACTTTTGCTTACAATAATAAGTAGCCATTTTATTTTGTTGCCTAGATTACATGATGCAGGTATATATGTGTAATAAGAACATTTTAATAAATTTATTACAATTTATTTTAAATTATAAATAATTAATATACAATAATTTTAATTTTAACTTAGTAATGGAATTATAAGTATTACTATAGAGTACAAATTTTGCAATATATGTATATTGTTCAAAGTAAATTACTTTATGTAATAAGTTAAATGATTTTAATTATACAATATGAAATTGCTATAAATAATGTTAATTATGTTGATATATAATGTTTGGAGAAGTAAATTAACAAAAATATAGAAGTGAAAGATTTGTTTTTTTTAGCTTCACAAATTTTTTTATATAGCAGGGCAGTACACTTAATTTACCACTTTCCATCAAATTTATACACATTGACATTGGATGTTCAATAATAGAACTCAACTCCATATCTTATCTAACAGATTGATGTAGAAAACAATTTAAATATAATTTATTAGTGTAGGGACCAAACCAACAACCACTGCATATACACTCAGATGCTATCCGAAAACAGTGGAACAAATTTTAACTTATAATTTATAAATGAAGTATGTTCATTCTAAATATTAAAAAAGTGTGATTAATATACATGTGAGCAATTTCAAATTCCAATATAATAAAACATTTTATCATCAAGAAGCTCTAACGGCGAACAATGGTGCTTGTTTTATAAAAGAATCTAATTTATTTTTAAATAATTCACTAGTAATAGGCTCTCCAATCCCACACAGTGGATTCCTAACAACATACTTAACATATATTTCTCCATAGATTTTTTTTAATAATTCTCTTACACCTTGAGCTTGGTTATCAGTGTTCATAACAAATTTAAGCCCTGATGGAGTTTCCAAACAATGAAGAGTATATTTTGATGTTTTGTAATTTAAGAAACCATCTTTTGGATCTAGAGGTGAGATTTTTGCAACAAATGATTTTATAGAAAATAGCATTCCATACATTAATTTTCCTTCCTGCAAAAGACAAATAGTGACTTATTACAAAATTGTCTGCTGTAATAATAGTTATGCACTTACACATATTAAATAAGCTATTTAAAAAGCTTAAGAAATTATTTATAAATTATTTTGGTAAATTATCTATCAACTAGTTTTACCTCCTCTCTAGACATTCCCGCCTGTTTCGTTCTGTTCCATTCTCCATAGTACAGTAAGGTACCATAGCGATCAAAAATATATAAATTATGAATCGTCATTATTTGAAATTATTTTTTATTTTAAATTGGACCAACAAAAAAACCTTATTCACATTTGAAGTTTACTTTTTCAGGCTTGTAAATGACATTTACCGTAACGTTTAAGAATCTGTAATGGTTTATTAAATTTGCATAAACTTGTATAAAAAAAGGATGATTCTATAAGCTATTCTTATTCATAAAAAAACTAACATTTTTTTAGATTTATTTACCTCTTTTATAATTTTTTGCGATTGAATCTAAATTTATTATAAAAAATAGTTAAATAATAATATCGGGTTTTTAAGCTGTATAGACGTTTCATATTCATATCGTAAGTGTTTTTATTTCATATATTATATTTAATCTTACTTAATAAATCATAATAATAAGTAGAATTTCTTTTTTGATATAAAAAAATAATATTTATATATTCTCTATGGTCACTTTAAATTTTCAATAGTTTTCTGACCCTTGTCCTCGGTCTCGACTAAAACGATGTTGTTAATATAATATATATTACATAAAAGAAAAACACCACAAATAAATTAAATTACCCTTATAATAAAAAAGTTATTAAATAAAAGTTTATGTACTGGTAAGTGGATGAATTGGTTACAAAATCAATACTTAATTATTTTTAGGTTATATTCTTATCTAATACTTATTCGCAGTAATTATAAATAAATAAAAAATGGATGAATATTCGAGAGAACCGTGTCCATGGCGTATATTAGACGATGCTGGCGGAGCGTTTTTAATGGGAGCCATCGGTGGAGGTATTTTTCATTCAATTAAAGGTTTTCGGAATGCGCCAGTCGGATTCAACAGGAAAATGGTACGAATTTCAATCATTATTTGTTATAAACATATATTTATTCCTATAATTAGTCATGTAAAAAATGATAGTAAAATATATTATAATAATTTGAATTTGAATTTTTTTTGATACTTAAAGAAATACCCTTTTATTTATTAAAAAAAAAAGTGATCGTTTTTATTTGAATAAATGCTTTTATATTTTTAATACAATTACGAAACTTAATGTTTCTTATAATAATTCTGATATAAATGTTTGCAGTTGGGCAGTTTAGCAGCAATAAAAGAAAGATCACCAATAGTTGGTGGTAATTTTGCTGTTTGGGGATGTATGTTCTCTACAATCGATTGCTCACTAGTTTATTTGAGACAAAAAGAAGATCCATGGAACTCAATTAGTAGTGGAGCAATAACAGCAGGGATTTTAGCAGCTAGAAATGGTAATTTTATAAGAAAACATATTCATAAATAACATTATTACACTACAGTAGTAGTCTTATTGTTTACATATAGGTCATGGGTCCCCACTTAGCAGAATATTTGTATATTATTTTTATTTTTCCCATTTAGAAATACTTAAGTATAGCACTTGAGGCTGTTATGGTGCAGGAGCACAAGGCCAGTCATGGTGCAGTGATACAAAATGTGAATAAAATGAAATATTTACTTACATTTATATTTCCATTTATTCGCTCTGGGGTTGAGGGAAAAGACACAGAGTTCAGTTTTGACACTCAACACTCAATGCCTTCAGAATACAGATACAGCTTGAAGCTGATTTTTTTAAATAATATTTTTTGTAAAGATTGCTAATTATAGACTAAATTGCAATGTAATGTAATTTACATAATATGTATCTTGTTCCAGGTGCCAAAGCAATGGCAGGTAGTGCTTTAGTGGGTGGTATCCTCTTAGCTTTAATAGAAGGTGTAGGTATAATGTTCACTAGATTATCCTCCGAGCAGTTTAAACCCCAACAACCTATATTCGAAGATCCTTCAGTTTTAGGCCAAAGTCAGGGGCAGGGACAGAATTTTCAGTAAATGATTGATATGTAGAATTAAACAAAATTGTGCAGTTATTTAAACATATGTGCAAGATCTGATGCAATAATTGCAATTAGTGTGTGTATATATATATATATATATTATATTATAAATTATGTGTTTTTGGATTTGTTTAATCAATAATTTAAATTTTCTTACTGAATTTATCTTTTTGAAAATAAATGATTTCTAGTATTGACTTAGTAGCTGCTTATTAAAGTTGTAGCTGAATAGTCCATGACATAGGTTATCATCCTAGTGTCATACTCATTATGAAACTACTAATAATTATAATTAAACTGAGAATTTAGAAATTGAAACCATTGTGGTATCAGAATCCAACTGAAAGTGCAATGGTTGTAAGATTGACTCCCACTTGGGGCAATGAATTCCTCAAAAAATGGAAAACTGCCTATCTAGATATATGTAAAAAAATAATAGAAATTGATATGATTTTGATAGTATATAAACAAATTCATATATAAATCAAAAATTGGCTTTTTATTATTAAAACTACAATTTTATGTGTTATGTGTAAAGTTCAAGTGATATTTTATTCATATATACCAAGAAATTATCACAGCTGTATGTATGTGTATACTCAAAGTATATATAATAATTTGGCAGCACTAATATTTTTTTCCATTTTTCATATAACTGTACAATTTTGTTTCAACAAATTTGGCCATTGGCAAAACCTATACAAAATATCAACCCCCACCCATCATTTTTGAGTGAATTATTTGCATCTGTGATATTTTCAGTTACATACTGTTTGCTTATAATTGCACTTGACAATGTAAAAAATAAACAATGTTCAATATTTGTATATTGTAATTTATTTCAGCCGTTTTTCACATACAACTTATTTATTTGTTCTCCTTGATGTTGTTTTGTGATTTTTTCTTTGGAAAAGTATAGATAGGTAAATGTCTTTTTAGGAGATTTATTAATTCATTCTCCTATTAGATTGCTTATCATATTTTCAAGTTGTTGATAATATTATTTTGGTTGAAATAAATTCTAATATAAAATGTTTAAAATGGATATCAATAAATATTTATAAAAAGTGGTTTTAATTTTTTTATTTTATAAGTATTCCTAATTCCTATTATTTACATAGTTTTTAGAGAAAACAAGTAACAAAGTAAATTAAAATAGTAATATTTAAATGTTGCAGAAAGTTATCTGTTATTTTTGACCGAGATTCATATTTTTTACTTTCTTTTAAAAGAAGATATTCTTCTATAAATGTTGAGGTCATTGTGGTGCAGTGGGGTAGTATCTGTAAACACAACATAGTCTGATCTCTTTTCAGACCATCAATTATTTTTATTTCCTTGTTCTAAAAGAGGCAGTTTTGCATTGTGTTCCAACATTTAGAGAACAGTGTAAAAGTGGAGAATGAAATATTTTGTCACTATGTTAAAAAGGAATATGTGAAGCTAAAAGATTTATCTCTTTTAATTAATTTAGGCCCGAAATAGATTTATATTTAAAATTATTATTATGTGGTAAAATAAATGTTGATTATGTGTGTGATCTTCTTGTGTAAACAATTATGAATATATAATGGCAATATTAAAAACGTTTGTTATAATTAAAGTGGTAAATTAGGGGGCCTATTTTCTACAACATTCTCTCCCATTTTTCTTATATCTTTTATTATAAGTGCTAATGCTTCAGGTTCAACTCCCAGTTCACAAAGCCTTATGCATATTGTTAATGATTCTGGATCTAGTCCTGTGTTGAGTAGTTGAGATATTTGATATAACAATTGAAAAGTTTCACGAGCTTGTCCAATCTGTGCGTTTTTTTCTGAAGTCATTTTGAATCACTGTAAATAAGAAGTATAACATCACTAAGAAAACAAAAATATTGCTTAGACTAAAGGTTGTGTAAAATGCTCACCTTTATATATATATATATATATATATATTTGTCACTTAAATGGCTGAAGAAATAGGTACTGTTTACTATAACTTTTATTTTTTTTCCAATTAAATTTCTTAGAAACGTCGAAGGTTTTGTTAGTTGAAGCGAATGTCAAATTTAACGTCAATTTATTTACAATCCTGTTTTCACAGACTATCAAAAACATCAAGAAGCATGTTTCCAAATATATTATGTTCAATAACGTAATTTATCGAATATTATTTAGATGACGTTAGTTGTAATGAGTGGAAACTTAAGTAAGTTCTATTGTATTGATAAAAAAAACTTGGAACCATGAAATCGTTTAATCTTTTTATAATAATAATTGACACCCTAAAACGGCAATAGTCAATGAGTTATTCAATAAACATAATGTTGGTGAAATAATAAATACTTCTCTGGAAGCCATAATCGAGAAAAACCAAAAGTGATAAATATTAAGGTTTATACAATGATAATAATATCATCATTGTATTAGGACTGTCGCAGTTTTTAACCAGCTTAAACTCATAAGCGTGTGTACAAGTTATGTCGTAATTACATAATGTATTTAGATGAAAAACAGTAGATCTAATTGATTTAGTAGTAAATAAACATAACATAGATTAACTAGCTGTCTCTAAAGTCAGTGTACGGACGATAATTTTACGTGATAACGTCGATAATAAATTGCACATTCCTATGAATTGAATTGAATAATTATCACTGAATTATCATATAAATAAACAGATTAAATGAAACATCTTTTTCTACAAATTAACACTGAATTGCACTTTTTAATTTAAATATTTTTTACTTTAATTATACAGACTAATCACAACGCATGAGTAACAATGTGCTATTTAATTACAATTAACACTGAATGGATAGACACGTCACAAGTCGAACATTACGGTCGATCGTGCCTCTCTATCGCTAGTGTCGCGCTCTCGCTTGCTCGCTCGCGATTGCCGGAACGTGATAATGAATCATACTTTTTCGTGCGTGCAGCCGGCGTTCGTCGATTTATAAGATTTATAAGTCATCACGTTAAAAATGTTAAACTGACTGACTTACTTATTGATTTGGTTAAGTTAATTGTTAAATTTATATTTACCAATACATTATTATGATAATACATCTAGATCGTGTGATTATAGTATCACGACGAACAACGACGACGAACGTAATGTAATATTTCCTTGTGAATAATACAGACGCTTAGTAAACACCATTTCTACCTTATATCTTTGATTGTAATTAACAAAAGCTATACATGTCAAGTTACATTATCATCACCATCATCAAAACATAGGTCTCTAACATGGTACGCCACGAGTTTAATTTTCTGCTCTTCATTTTATTGCCAGCTACTTTGTGTATGTGGGGTGTCAAGTTTAACAAAACGAAACTTGTAAAATATTCAAATATTTACTATAATTCCTAACGATTTATTCTCATTCAAAAACTTTTTCGGCATCTTACAATTTATTCATGAGAGAAATTATCCACAAATTGAAAGTTACGCGGGAAAGTTGAGAATTTCTCAACGCTTTCAACAATTTTCTATTTTTAAATCCCCACGTCCGCACTCCTGAAATAGATAGTTGAAGTTTCGGGTATTACTTGTGCGTTGCTTGCAGTTTTAAAACTAAATTTGATATTGTTATAATTTATAAAAGTAATTACAGTTACAAGATAATTTAATATGGTAAGTGTTTATAAATAAATATACAACCTTAGCGGAATAATATTTATATTACAAATGCTATGTATAATATTAAAAATAAATCTGTCACGTCATGTCGGTAAATTTAATACACGTGCATAAAATGTAAAAGTACGACGTATTTGATGGAAAATAATGAATATTCGATTAAAGAGAATTTTATAACGATATTAGAGAATATTAGCAATATGAGGTCTATATGGACGAGAGTTGTGGGTTCTGGTTATGTTAAGGTAACAAAGAAGTCAGCAAAGTATTTACACATTTATAATTTAAAAAATAAAGTTACAAATAAGAAAAAATATAATTGTGTTCAAATTCTAATAAAATAAATGCTTTTCAGTAAATTATATCATATTCCAAAATGTCATAAAATAAATATCGACATAGAATTAAATATGAGCAAAATATAACAATAAATAATAATAACACAATAAAATAAAAGTACACTATAAGAAATAATTTAAAAGGATTTCAATGTACATTAGTGTTCAGTTAAAAACACAAATGTTTCGTGATAAAAAATATAGTATTGTTATCTGTTTACGATGCTTTAATTTATACAAACCATCCTCGCGTACTTATAATATTATGAATATTGTGTTACTTTTAAGCAGCGTTGCCAGATTTTGTCTGAAGGAAAAAAGGGATTTTTTTACTACTTATCCATTTTTATTACTTATCCATTAGTTGAGATTAAATTTAAATTTCTAATGAATTACCATTACCATAGCTAGAAATATATTTTTCAGTCACCCAACTTGAATACTTTTAATAACAGATTGAACTCATATCTCAAAGCGTGGTTGTTCGGTGTTGTTCAGTGGAGGACGGAAATGTCTTAACAGGAACGGAGTGTTTTAACACTAGGTTCCCAGGTTCCTTCTCTACCCTTCTATGTGCGAGACGGGCTCGCTTACCAAAGGCTTCTGTTCTGATTTCAGGATTGGAGGTCAACGGGAAGTATAATTTATAAAAATTGACAAATTTAAAAATGGACTTTTATTTTCTATGAAATGAAGTACAAACATAAGTTTTTTTTCTGATTTTTTCTTAACTTAGGTACAAAACGTAAATTCTGACTTTATGCCAAACTTCATAAAAGGGCAGCGGGAACCTTGTGTTAAGACACTCCGTTCCCCACTTTCCGCCGAATTCTGGAGGCATTGCGTATTGAGTGGCGAACCTCAACGCCGCGCTTTGCCTCGACACCAGAGCGAAAAGAAATGGAAATATAAGTTTAAATAAATATTTTATCTCCTCGAGTGGGGATGGAACCCACGACCAATCGATTTTACTGCCACACTGTGTGCCCCTGCGCTACGACTGGCCTCAAAAATTTCATAACCAAAACGGGAAGTACTCTATAGAATTTGATGACGCGGCGAATTTTATACAAAATGCAGTAACATCGATGAATAAATGCTCATATGACCCATAGACTTAAATATTTAATATTATTTTAGGCTTCGTACCTCCACGTGATCTCGAGATGAATGGTCTTGACAGACAGACAGATCGACAACAAAGTAACCCTATAAAAGTTCCGTTTTTACCTTTTAAGGTACGGAACCCTAAAAATAGACAAAGTAGAGAGTTGAGTAACTGATTCTAGTGATATGCTAACTTGGTTCCTTTCACATGGAAAAATATTCATAATTTAAGTGTAAGAAAAATCTTAATTAAATTTAATTTAGATCGATGACATACTTAAATAAATAAATATTAAAAATGTATCATTATAATAATTGTGATTTGTAATAAAAATAATTATTAGTAAATTAATAAATATCTTTTTAAACGTTAAGCTATTAAGAAATATTTAGGTATTTTTGACGTAAAGTATGACTATTGAGTATTGGCCAGCACCATAGTCCAAAATGATGATGCTTATAAGAAATTCTGTTGGTAGAAGATGCGCAAAATATTATATTCTATCAGTAGTATATATCTATCGTGACTTTTACATATTGATAACAAAGACAAAAAAAATTATAGCCATATTTTATTGGATTATCAGGCTTTTAAGTTAAAACGTGTAGATAAATCTTTATAATTAATATATTTACAAAAGTTAAAGCGTTTATCCCTTATTGAACACCAAAATGTTTACAAATTAAAGATTTTGTTATTTTATAGTATTACATAATAAAAAAAAACAACTCAGAATAAGGGGAGTAGTGAACTGTCTGGCTGTAAACTCGGTGGTATGATTAAGACTAGTTAAGTTATTTAATATTTTTACTCTTGTAATACAAAAAGAGTTGTGGAGTTATGCAGGAACCTAAAAATAAACAAAATACAAGTTATTATATAAAATTTTTTACACGTTACTCTTATCGCACGGCGAGATAAAGAGCAATGAAAAATATTCCGTTTTTGATTTAAAAGTT
>DWAO01002094.1:0-16823 GCA_018230605.1 Heliconius congener
TGGAAATATAAATTTAAGTAAATATTTCATCTCCTCGAGTGGGGATCGAACCAGTAGGTTTTGCAGTCACACTTCGTGCCGCTGCCGTGCCACGACCGGCCTCAATATTTTATTAATAAGAGAAAGAAAAAGCTTAATACTAGATGTACACTAGTAGGCAGGTATATGATATTATTACATTATAAATAAATCAAATTAGCTTCACGCTGTATCCCGCGCACAGCAAGATTGGCAGAGTAAACCTAGTGTTAACGTTAACACGTTCCCCATTTTCCGAAATGTTTATGATATTTTATAATTATTTATTTTGAATGGATTGTGTTATATATAGTGCAGTTAGAGATAGATTTATCCATATTACGCTTTTGTGTCTATCTTTACTAATATAAACTCATATATTTAGATACTGTAGATATATATCATATCGCCAGACTACACAACTCCTGTAACTAAATTTATTATTTAAATTGTTTAAAATTTTTCAAAATCGTAGTTACTTCACTTAATTTGTATCAAAGTGGAGAACATCAATAATTTGTATATGCATGTACTATATTACAATTTTCAATTAATTTCAAGTCAAAAATATTATAGAGAATAAATAGTTAATTTTAGGGATCAATTTTGATTATTATTCTTACTTCGCCACAAAAAGACTATAAAGCAGTGTTTCAAAATCCATTGAATAGAATCCATGGGGTGCTTTTACCATAGAATTTATCTCGCCCTCCCACTCTGTGATAAGTTAATCCGTGGTACCCCCTCGTGGGCACTGTATAGGGCATACTTATATCGAGATTCTTTACTAGCAACTGTTTTATTTCTGTGTTTCATTTTTTTATATCCCGCATATAGTAGGGCAAGCAGAACCTAGTGTTAAGACACTAAGTTCCTCACTCACTCTATCTAATTTTCGAGACATTGTGGAGTTGTTTAACTTTGCTGTTTTCTTGTATATTGAAATTAAAAACACCACTTCACACTACTATCGGTAAAATAGCAATGAAATATACAATCTTAGTTTTTATATGTTAATTATAATAATAATTCTTCATTTCCTTTTATTCGTTCAAAATGTATAAAGTTTTTATATATTTATAAATTTCCTAGTTTAAATGTACTATAGGCTGAAGCATGAACCTGTAACATCTATAAGAGGCGACTACGGTAGCCTACTTACCGAGAAAATTGACTATAGCATAACGTGAACATATAGCTTAATTGGCTAAAACACTTGGATAGTGTCCAAGAACAGATACGGATCCGTCGTTTAAATTTTTTACATACCTTTAGCTTTGGTTCCTTTAATTTAATTTAAAATGAACATGTAAAATATATCCATTGAACTTATTAAACCATTTTCAAGGAACAAAATATTTAAATTTAAATACTTAACCAATGATCAAAAAAAGGATACCTAATCATTTCAGCCATCAAAGTTAATCAATTATGTAACAATTGACAGTACGTACATAACAAACACAAAACTAAACGGAAGTAGCTTCACAACAAGTAATACAGGATATTACCAAACAGTTAGCCAAATAAAGCAAACTAATATCATTCAATCATATTTAACGCCCCTCGCCTATAATTTATTTGATAAATTTCAATTTACCGACAACTCGGTTAGCCCCTGCTATGCAACGCTGCCAACATTATCATGGTAATAAAATAACTCATTGATTTCTAAGGGGCAAAGGTGAAGAAACCATTGAATTTCCAACTCAATGCTGCCAATATAAGGTTGAAAATGAGATTTGAAACTGTAACCACTGCTTCCCTTAACGCTAATCTGTCACAACTTGTCTTGCAACCCCAGTGCGATGTTGCTAGTAGAATTTATGTGTTAACATGATTTATGTGTTGCCAGCCCTCGTTTTAGGTGATGAAATATAGCTGGTTATGTTAAAATATAATGTATTTCGGGGGCTCTATGTATCTAATTATTATTGTTGGCTTTTGCAACTGATGCTGCTATTTACTTAGTAAATAAATAAATAATATATTATATGTTCCTGTTTTTATAGAAGATAGATATGTTCCTGTTTTAACAGTTTATATAGAAAATTAAAGAAAATATTGAGCTTATGATTAGTTGTATTTATGAGATTATTTTTATTCGCGAGGAGCAATTCCAGCAGAATTTAAAGTAACCGTATTTCACAATATGATATTAATATATGCAGCTAAATGAACCTTACTTAAAAGTTACCATAACTATAACTCGTATAATAAAAGTCATTAATGTCGTTTCGAACCTGTAAGTTATCTCTAAGTTATCGTGATCCAGTTGCAATAACCTTTCAATTTGAATGAGATACGACATACTAGGTATAAGCCGTAGAATTGTTTGTGCAATTTGTGCAAAATTATTGTTTACGATACAGTTTTGATTACAAATTAGTTCTTTGGCCAAAATGAGACGTCGTGGTAAAGCTAAGACGTAGCTTACAAATTTCTACTATTTTTAACATTAAAGTAGGATGTTCAATTTCTATAAATAGACGGAAACGGAAAACTACGTAAAAGCTCACGTCTCTGTCGACTAAGTATAGAGGACTCGTAGTAAAAACAATATATAAAAATATTTATTTAAAATATCATCAAATCAAACAAGTAGAATAATATTTTATTAGAAAACTTTTGCTGAAGGTTACACTTTATACATATCATAAAAAAGTACCGCTAATGAAAGATGATTTACCTTAACATTTATCATCCAAAGTGTTTACGCAAAAATTTTCTCAATTAATTAGGCACATCCCCAAACTAAACAACACTTCCAAATCCTTGAGCGGCCATAAAGCGCTGTCAAACTGACAGTTGACGTATAACGTTGCCAGATACAAAATGGCTACTACACATACACAATAAAGTTGTTTTTATCTATTCACATCTCACCCCTTGAAATATTTTACACGTCATTAAAATACCGTAGGGACGTCCTGGGGTCAAACTCTGAGGAAAACGGGAAAATAATAAGTTTCAAACGACGCTTGCGGTTTGGTGTTGAGGCGCGTGGCGGAGATTTTTAATGCCTAATTACGTTGGGAGTATAAAATGTCTTTCACCTTTTTGTTATTGATTAAACATTTTTTATAGTGCGTAAGATTTGTAAGAGTAAAACTAAAAGTAGAAAGCGGAAAGTCGGGAACGTTATGTCTTAACACTAGGTTCCCTCTGCCTACCCTGCTGTATGCGTGATACAGCGTGAAGCTGTAAGATTTATAAAAAAAAATCAATAATGTACTTTTAAAAATATATATTATTTCGAGCTGGAATGTTTATATTTATTTCTGTGGTCTAGTTAGATAAAGCAGCTTTGAGTCTCATAGCGCAACAGGCTGTGACTATGTAGATAAAAATTATAAGTAATCGAGGTGATGTTTTACAATCAATTTATCTATTATGTATTTTTAAATCGTTGTTCTAAAGTTAAAAGTACTAATTATATAACTATCAACTGTACCAACTGTACTAATGTAGATAGGTATTTTTATGTATATACGTACATTTTACGGTTTTGTTGGATGAGACGTTAACTGACAGTTTATTGACAATGTGATGTGTGTGATTTGTACCTAAATCAAAATAAAGGGAAAGTACTTCTTTTCACCTGAATTTCTTTTAGTAATAATTAATTAACTTCTATCTAAAATAGTCTTCGTTCGTTAAATTATTAGTAATTACGATTGTAACGAAACATTACAATATGCCACCGGTAACTCTTAAAAAACTGTATACATTTTTTAAAAACGATAGAAACGCACTTATCAATGTTTTGAGTATCGTTGCCATATTTCTAGAAAAATATATATTATAAATGTAATCATTATTTATTTTATCATTTCATTTGCAAAGTAATAGACAAGTAATTTATTGTTATTGTATATTTTCTTTGACGGCACGTTTTAAATTATTTTACTTGCGGCATGCTCAGATAAAGAGAACTTATGAAAAATTAATCCACGAAGCAATTCTTCACGAAGCGATTGCAAATGGCAGATATGGATAGTACTTTCTTTCACTTTGCAGTTTTCAGAAGGTTAATAAAATATTGTTTTAAAAATATTTATTGAAATTTGCATATAAGCACAGCATCTGATTGTAAACCGATGGTTGTGAGTTTGATTTTTACTCGGGGCAACGAATTATTTCCATTTCTTCACCGAAATATAATAAAGCTCGGTGTTGAGTTGCGCCACTCAACACGCAACTCCTCGAACATTGGACGATGCGTGAGGACTAGTGTGTAACTGACTTAATCTCCCTCTGCTTAGAACCATCCTGCCATATGAGGTTTAAAGTGAGAAATTAAATAAAAAAAATTGTCGCTTACTATACTTTAATGTACTTAACTACGTCTTATGTTATTGCAGTTGGCTACTAAAAGTTGCATAGTTTTCCTTTAATAGATAAAGCATTTAAGGAAATTTCAAAGTTAATGTAAGTTTCCAAATGAAATTAAGCGTATCAAAGTACATTAAGTATATAGGTACCTATATCATAGAAAAAAATAGTTATTTATATTTAATAAGTTTAAGAACATTAAACGGACAGACGCTAATTATCTTATATAGATATAATTTATTAGTCATTTACCGTTTAAAACTTTTAGTTTTATTGAAGCGATCAATCTCGTAATCTACCTGTCAACAGCGTAATGTCAGAATACCAATCATTTCGGATATCAATTAACATATTAAATAGCAAAAAAAATACTATTATTTATACTATAAGCGATTAGTACTCGATAATTTCAGATGAATCATACTGTGGTTACTTTCGAAAGCTTAAAGTTTATCGAAATCACCTTTTGGATCGATAAACCGTAACAAGATACTACACGAATATACCATTAGCAGTCATAGACAAGCGAGCATAAACAAGCAAGTAGCCCTATCAGAAATCGGCCGTGAAGATAATATCGCAGCCAGCGCAAAAAAAAAAAGAAAAAAGCCATGTCACGAGGATTAGAGCCGGGCTCATTGTCAACGATGACAATTGAAATACATCTGTCCCTTTTTAACTCAGCTGCCTGTGTATGAGGGAGTGAGACGGGTATATGTCTATTTATTTTCACTTTTCTATGGCTAGGTAATGTGACAGTTTTCGTATGAAATGTTTGTTTGGAATGGCTGAATGGGGGTTTCGGTACGTATGTTGTATTATTTTATTTTAATCCGTAAGCGAGCGGCCGATTGAAAAGTCTAATAACGATTTTGCGCCCCTGAGTTTTAATGTACGATCAGAATTTATAATTTGATACAATGAATGCCTGGATAATTGTAAGTATAGAGAGAAAGTTATACAAATAGATATATGAAATAACTGAGTTTACTGTCAAATGAACATTCATTGTGGGCCTGTTTTACTATTGATTGTTTTTTTAAATAAAATGAAACTAAAAAGTAAATGATCTATGTTTTAGTACTGTTAAATAAAATAATATGAAATAACATAAAAGTTAATCCTACCTGTAATAAGCAATCTATCTCTACAAATGTAGAGAAAGTAATACTTACTAGACAAATATACCTTTTTTATTAGTTATTTTAATAGAATACTCTAGAATACATTCCACTATATCTATTGCACACAAAACCACGTTAATCAATTTGAGCATGTGTACAAGACAAGCTACTCATTCACTAAATATGTTACACAAAAGCATCGATTTAGAGCAGACAAGCAGTCTACCATAGTCTATTCATTAAAAAAAAACATACAACCAATTAATCATCTAATTTTGTTGGACGAAATGTCAACCATCTTGTTTAAAAATATAATTCAAGTATAAATAATGGCGGTGTAGTATTTTTGAAGAGATTACACATTTAAAATGTTGTATGACCGACTTTCTGTTACTGTAAGACTAATGGTAGGAACGTTTCTACGATTAATATTGTCTTTGGTTATTTTTTGTAAGTTATGCCTTAGTAACAATTAAATACAAACATACAGATACTTTGGGCTTGAATGTGTAATCATTGATTTTTATAAAACAGTGGTAAAACTAAGAAAATTCTATTATCTATAGGGTTTTTGCCATAAAAACGAAAATAATTTTAAATCGGTCTTTTTCCACTTTACCTTTTACGAAAAATAGAGCGTTGACTTGCCTAGGACATTCTTTTTCTTGGCCGGAATATTTATTATATGAAAAGTTATTATAATTTATTTTATATGTGATTTGAACTCTTGACTCTGCTACATTATGCTAAAATTTACAGTACTTTACTCATAATTTTTATTTTGTAAAAGGTTCATGCTGTATTACGCATATAGCAGGGTAGACAGTGGGAACATAATGTTAGGACACTCTGTTCTCTCCGTTTTCAAAAATAATTCATATCTCTGAGTGGGCATCGAACCCGCAACCCGCGCTTACAGTCAAAAGCTATGCCACTGCACTACAACTGCTTCAAATTCAATCATGTTCAAAAGTCACATTATTCTTTATAAATTATTCCTATTTTATTAAATCCATGTAAATACATGTAAATTAAATACAATACATAAATAAATACATATGTTAATATTTATAATATATAACAAATTAAGACAACTCAACGCCATTCCGCGTATACAACTATAAAACAACAATTATATGATGTATGTAGATTAGTTTTAGTCATTAGTATTCAGTTGAAACTGGTTGCTATACGCTTTATGACATAAATTTATTCACACGCGACTAAATGATGCAAGAAATTAATTTCGGCGTCCAGTTCATATTTTAATTTGTTACACATAAAGGTGTTTTAGGGTTCCTTAGCCCAAAAAAAAAAAGAACGGAACCCTTATAGCGTCACATTGTTGTCCCTGTGTTCTGTCTGAATGTCAGTCAAGACTGTTTATCAGATTATTTAGGAGGTATTAAATTGAAATTAATAACATATATCATGATCTAAAGCCAAAGGACAAATAAAAAACTTCTAAACAATCTCATTTTTTGTATACAAATAGTGGCGTAATCAAAACCTATAGGTGTTTCCTTTGTTATGTAGGTCAACGGAAAATACCTTATCATTCTTAATGAAATTGGTATAGACCCTCAGTGGGCGAGTCTGACTCGAACTTGACGGTTTTTTTTATATCATATATTAAAGGCATTTAATTTGACGCGAAATATTCATATATCGATTAATTCTAATCGATTTATACATTCTTTGCAAAATATAGATAAGTGTTTTGTAGTTTATTGCAAATAAGATATAAATTTATTTGATTTGATCGTGAATCAAATTGAGATTTATGGTTATTTACAAATGGATATAATATGTAGCATGTATAACTGTAGTAAATTCCTATGAGGCCAGTCGTGGCACAGGGGCAAAAAGTGCGACTGTACAATCGACTGGTTGTGGGTTCTATCCCTACTCAAGGATACGTAATATTTACTTACATTTATATTTTAATTTCTTTGCACTGGTGTCGATGCAAAGCGCGGCGTTGAGTTCCACCATTCAACACGCAATGCCTCGGCGGAAAGTGGGAAATGAAATGTCTTAACACTAGGTTCCCTCTGCCTACCATGCCGTGTGCGGGATACTTAGTTATAGTGTTACTTTCCGACGATAAATGAAAAATGCTCTATAACCTTACCATATTTAAATCCTCTAAATTTAAAAATATAAATTTTCTAACTTTGTTAAAAAAGGACACTTGAGTTCTGCCTCTCAAGACGAAATGATTCGAAAATTTGCCAACAAAATGTCTCAATTCACTATTAGTCTTACCCTGTCCTGAAACTAATAAAATAGTACTTTTACGTGATAACTTACCGTACACGTATAATAACTTTAAAATCACCTTTGTTTCTATTCCGTAGGTGTGAATCCAAGAAAGCAAAGAAGAGAACGTACAACATTCACTCGAGCGCAACTGGACGTGTTAGAGGCGCTGTTCGGCAAAACTAGGTATCCTGACATCTTCATGAGGGAAGAAGTGGCGCTAAAAATTAATTTACCAGAGTCTAGAGTTCAGGTACGGATTTAGTTGGAATTTTATTTAGATTAGACGGAAGTAAAGGAACGAAGGGTCTTAACGCTGGGTTGCACGTGCTGTAGAGAACATAGAGATAGGATACTTTGTTTCTTGTTTTTCGTTCTGTTTAATATATGTATGTATATTGGTAGAATTCAATTCCTTTTCTTTCTTAAATAATTCTATAATTCGATTCCTATTCTATGGTATATTGGAGCTACACAGAAGAAAATAGAGACATGAGGGTATGTCACTCCTTAAAAATGCAAATGGGTAAAAATGAAAACAGGACAGAGATTTCAGTTCTTATAACACAATATATAATTTAATAATTTGTACTTAAACGAAACATAAAAACAAAATTTAAAATCTCCAAGTAGCTGCACGTTTACTCGTCTCTTAACTTTATATAATAAATGCCTGTTTACTCAAACTAATTTAATAAGCGATAACGATACGTTGAGTGGAATGGGGCTTCATTTGCATAATCTTTTTTAAATAAATATAAGAAAATCGAATTTTTATCCGGCACGAGGCAAAGCCGACGATGTTGAATATGTTTAACAATTAACCTAAGACACGGCGGAGATCAATCATATCACTGATATTGATGAACCACTCGCAAATGAAAAGCTATTAAATATAACAGCATTAAATATTTAAGTATGTTATATTATACTTTGTAGTGACTTGAATACTGTAAATTGTGCGTAACATTAGGTTCCAGTTAGGCTGTATCACAAAATATATCTCTTTTGTTTTTTTTCTATGTGACAATTGTTTAGTCTTTGGAGATGCTATTGCTCTTGGCACCCAGAAGGATCTAGTGCCTATCCTTGAATTTTTGCTAGCATAAAAATTAAGACAAGAAAACACAAAAAGATCTATTGATTAACTAGCTTCACGCCTAGTGTTAAGACACTACGTTTCTCAATTTCCGCTGAATTTAGGAAGCATTGCGTGTTGAGTTCAATAACGCGATTTGACACCAGAGCGTCAACACTTGCAAGTAACTACGGATGGCCATTAGCCAGGCTTTAAAATATCACGCCCATATACCGCATACTAATTTTAGTAGCTGTTTACAGTGTGGTGATTTTTATTGAATGTCTAATTTTTTATAAGTCACCTAGCCCAAAACAAATGTATATTTCACTTTGAAATAATGTTGGCTGAAAATTTATAACAATCAGAAGTGACAGTTCAGACTAAAGAGTAATGGTTTTGTGAATATTAGTTATATTAATCTGGAGCTAACTTTTATAGAGGTACATCTTTGCTCAATAAACTTTAATGAAAGCTTTTGTAAAATATATTAAAGAAATATTTATTTCAGCCATATAGAACGCTTTTCATTACTTATTATTAGGCTTAAGATGTGTTGTGTTGTTTATATAAAATAATTTATATTATGCTCATATCTGGATGTAATCGAGAATGAATGAACATAAATATATTCTACTTAACAAAGACGGAGAACAAAATGACAGAAGTTTCTGATAAATCGGTTAAAATTAAACTTTCCTAGCGTTTCCCCGTCAAAAGCTCACGTCTCACTGAACTCTGATTCGCCGAAACGTTCAATTTATACCAACACGGATAGGGCATTAGCGCACAATCGAATTATGCGTTCCAAATTTGATATTTGAAAATCGAATCAGTTAATCCTAACCATTGTTTAGTGATGTTGACATCGCAACGAGATAAGACTTTCAATTTTCATTCTATTTGTGATCTTAAAATTGTAGATAATATTTTCTGTAAAATTTCAAAGGCGAAATTTAATACTATCAACTGATCCCAAACAGAAATCAAATAGGAACTATAAATTCTTTTAATTTTGTCTTCGTCGTATACACATATATCATTTTGTTCTTCGCTTTTACCCTCCTGACCATAAATCGCATTTTATTTGAGAAACCAATTACACTTTGTCTAGTTTGACCGCAAACTTAATCTTAGCTGTAGTGGAATCAAATTCATAATTATTGCGTGCAATGTATGACGTCCACACAACGCCACAAAATTAATAATCCTTAAATACGTAAAAAATATATAGTTTTTTTTCAATTAAGGGCTAATGTAATAAGCTGAAGCAATTAAACATCAAAAATAAAAGCAATAAAGCGTCTATATGCCACAAAAACTCCTTGCTGAGATTAAAATTTCCATTCGCTCATTATTTCAAGCTCCGCCATCTTGGTCATTAGTCTATTCTCTTGATTATAATCTGTGCAGGGCTGTAATTGGTTCTGATCGCATCCACAGATAGCGATTAATTGCCTCGTTTGAGCAGTGTTAAGTTATATTATTATCTAGAAAATGTATTTTAATAAAATAAATATTTATTAAGAAAATTTACTGCTTCATTTAATTTATATGCTAGATATCTTTTTAAAATTGATTGTGTAGTTTTTCATAAAGCACAGTTGAATTGTTATATCTGATTTGATATTTCATTTTGGTTACTTTTTTAAGTATAACATACATAACTTTAACAATATAATTTAAATTTACTTTTAAGCGTAGAAAAGCTTGTTTAATTGCTAGCTAAAATAATTATTTTTATTACCCGAACAAGTATATTTTCTTGTTATTAGATTTATTTATACGTTTAGTTTATTGCAAAGTAATCGATATAAATTCATTTTTAACATGTATATTTATAAATTTAATTTAGACTAACAACCTACTACATATTATCAATTAATTAAGTTACATTGACCACAATCCAACAGATGTTATTATAATGAGTATGTAGTCGTTACCTATTAATAGTAGGGTTCTCAGTTCGATTATTGTTTGTGCATCGGCTTATTCGCGATTTACACACTTCTTGCTTATTCTGGGATATACAATATCACTAACCATATGTGCTCACTGGTTGCGTTAATTAGGGCGTAAAGTTAGATTGCAACGCCTACACCGAGAGTTCTGTTGTGCCTTTGGTAAAATCAGTATAGAAATTACTTGAAGGTAAAAAAGTTTTTCGTTACGGGGAACTATAAATAGGAAATTTTAACATAGAATTTGTTTCTTTTTGTGTCCATCCCAATTTGCGGGCTAGACAGAGCCCAATAATAACTTTCAATTTATAGCAAAATTTATACTATATATGTAGTTGCACTTACAATCTTGTTTAAATAGACGAAGAACTTAGCCAAATACATACTTATATTTTTAATTTGGATGTCTTATTTCTATTACAAACGAAATGATTGAAACAATTTGCCTAAACACTAGATTCCCTCTGCCTACATTGTTATATGATGAAATCGGGATACAGCATGAAGCTAAAAAATTAAAAGAAACACACACAGATGTATTATTAACACATACATATTATTTATTGTTAGGTATAAAAAATATATCATGCATAATTACAAAATGGCCGATGCACATCTGTTCGATCGCTCTTTGCTCTTTTTCACGTACTTTATTAACTCGTTACAATGCGAGGGCGATAATCCGCGCGCGGTTTGTGTACGCACGGAACATTTCTACTGCCGACGCTGCTAACTTATACTGCCCTTTGTGTACTTTCCTTACTGATATGGATACTAAATTGGGTTTCGGATATGATATATTGTTATAAGTTATAGGTACCTACCATATAAAGTTTAATTGGGATTGTGGGTATAGAATGTGATCACCATGGTTGTAGGATCGATTCCCATTAGTTGAATGTATTTGAATGAATGAAATTATCATATTTCAATTATTTTTATTTTCCCACTCTGGTAGACAAACCGTCGCATTGAGTTTCGCGTTTAAGTGCTAGGATGATGTTATTTTATCATAATCAGTCTGTTAAAAGATATTTTTTAAATAAGTTCAGTATCTGTCATCAATATGTACAACAATTATCAATATGCTTTCGGAACAACCATTGTATAACAGTGTCTAATATAATTTTTTTTCAACAGGTTTGGTTCAAAAACCGACGAGCAAAGTGTCGACAACAGTTGCAACAGCAGTCCAACTCGCAGATATCTAGCAAGTCCTCGTCCAGTTCCAAAAGCATATCATCTACTAACTCTATAAAAAGTTCCTCATCATCAAAGATCTCCACGTCCAAAACGTTAACAAACTCCTCAAACTCATTAACTACTACTCAGAATACCTCCAGCATCAACACTTCTTCCCCTAACCTTCCCACTCCCACAACTTCAGTCAGCCCCCCAATTAACGTTATATGCAAGAAAGAGACAGCTCCATCTAATTACGACTCGTCTCCATTAAACAAAAATTTGTCTATTTCCCATCATTATAATTCCAATGATGCTTTAAGAATTAGCAAAGAATCAGATTCCCTATCAAATGTTCATAATTATGGGGTTACTCCAAAACAAGAACTATACAACAGTCCGAAAAGATTAGATTATTCGAGCAAGGTAGATTATACAGAGAAGTTTGGGAGTAATCTTGTGAAAGACCAATATAGCTCCCGTTTAACGGGTAACCTGACCCCCTTAGGGTCCAACTCCTCGATCATGACGACTCCCTCTCCTCCTATAACTCCTCAAAGTCTGAACGGTCCTGGGAACGTTTACCACCCAGACAGCTATAATAGCTTCCATTGGCCGGGAAGTTCGGACTATATAAGAAGTTACTCGAGCTCTCACCACCATCAGGGATATGGGCAAAGCGCGTACAACTCGCCGTATTATCCTAGTCAGGTAATTGTATATTTAATTTAGAATTTTAATCTGCTTTTATACTTATACGTTCTCTTATTGGGAACTGATAATTTTGTATAATTTGTTGAATAAATGCTGTAAATATAAAAAGATTTTTTGTGTTTTAATAATAAAATAAAAACCTTATAATGAACATACTAGTAAACATCACATCATACTAATTTACATTTTATTTTCAGATGGAATACTTCAATGGTTCATCAGTGAATCAAACACACGGTCATTCACACAACTTAACTGCGAACGGTAATCAGCTCTACAATCAAGTGTCGTTTAACAACCCTTCCCCGCCCTCCTGGCCGTCTCACCCTAATATCCTTTCCTCAGGTCCTGAATCCCCTGAAAATCAGGCCCAAAACACCCCCCACTTGAGCATGCTCCAAGCGTCTCAAATTACGAACTTTTCCAATACAGGAAATAGTTATTTCGCACCGGAAAAGTATGGAATAAATATGGTGTAGTGTTTCTAGTCTTTTATTTAGTAGGTGTAAATATCCTATTTTAACTGACCGCGCGAGTTGTTCAAGGTTTTGTTGCTCGTGTACTTAATCTGTGGTCATCTTTTCGAATCGTGTTTTGGATAATTGTCAAAAATCTGCCACCATTACTGTGCTTTTTGTCGTCTCTGAAACGTAATGGTGGCGCAGTTTTGACAGCTGTCAAAGTGCGATGTAAGTACATATCAATTTTCGTTTTCATCTGTAGTGTCATAAGTTAGGACGTTTACAGAGCAATACAACTATGAACAAATCGTTTGGTAGAGTAACTTTAGTCTTCGCTCGTAACTTAGATTTTTGGGCAAAATTTAGAATCGCACTGTGTACGTTTAAATAACATAAATTTGAAAATAAAAAAGTCCTTTAATATTTTATAGCCAAACAAAGGAATCTGGTATACATCCATGCTAAAACAATAAAATCTCTTCGGCCGTACGATTTTAAAATTTGCCCATTTCCTAATTTACAGTTCGCCCAATAAGACTTTAATTTAACGCTGCTTAAAAATCGATTTTCAACGAAACAATCTTCAAGGCCTAATTATTTTAATATCGGCTTAAAATTGCCATATTGAAAATAAAACATATTGTTGCTTGTACATTCCCTTGAGCCATATCACTTATTGTATTTAATAATTTAGATTATGGCGACGCTTGGTGAGTTCGCGTACATTCATTATAATTGTATATATAAAAAAATACTTAAGAATTTTTATTTTTAAATGAAATTTGTAAATGTGCGTGCTATAATTGTATATGTGAAATGTGTAGATGATAAATTAAGTGTTAATTAGTCGTCACAGAGCCATAACTTTGGAGCTTCAGTTTCTTATGAAATTACGTGGTTGAGAATACAAAATAAAGTTTTTCAAAATGGCCCCAAAAGTTCCAAAGCTCGGCATTACTCTGTGGTCGTATTAATTTTTAACTTGTTGCACACAATAGTGCAAGAACAATGTACAGACGATGTAAAAATAATTTATATAATAGTATAATTATTCGTTTTACCAGAATTTGCGTGACAAATTCTTAGATGCGAATATAATTTATTTGTTTATTATAACAATTTTTCAAAGACAAAATTTGCCGTTACACAGAGATTACTAGACTTAAATTATATAGAGTATAAACTATCAGTTTTTTTTAAATCCGAACAAATAAACGAATGGTTGCAAAAAATCGGCATTCGTTAGATATCGATATTAGAAATGTTTCATTGTTTGAAATTTATTATGGAAATCGATGATTTTAATAATTCTTGGACCGATTTTTTGCAATTATGTTTTATTTTACAGTGAAGTGGTTTTATTTTATTTAATTTACGAAATCGTAGGTGGAATTGTAATGAAATTAAATATAGTACATTTTATGCTTGAACATAGCTAAGTTAGTGTGTACCGTTCGAACAGTCAGTGTATTTTTTTAAGTTAAGTTGTAATATTATTATTAATTGATAGCTATTGAAATATTGAATCCGAATATATGCATATAAAATACAGTTTTGTATTTCATTTTGTTTATATCCCCAGTGACAGGTGAATTAATATAATAAAAATATTTTTTAAATATGTGACTAACTCTCAAGTTACTTAAAAAACATCATTCATTTTATAGGCCTTTGTTCTAATAAGTTCAATATATTGGATTCCCACTCGGGGAATTATATTATTTTTATATCTTCGCTCTGGTAACAAGACAAATCGCGGCGTAGAGTTCTGCTACCCATGCAGTGTCACCAAAATTGGGTAGTGGGTATAGATCGAAGTCCCTCTGTCTACCTTGCTACTTGTAAGATACAACTTGAATCAATTACTAGTGCTTCGAATGACCCTATAACATAGGCTATACGCCAAATTCTTTCAAGCCAAAAGCTTTCTTTTCAGCGTAGTTTACCTATAGGTAGATAGTTAAGTGAAAATATAAATATTATACATACGTTAATATAGAGGGCTGTTTTCGCCTAGGGGCACGAGTGTGCGACTGTAAACGCAAGGCTTGTGGGTTCGATCCCCACGGTGATTCGGGGGAATAAAATATTTAATATTTTGACTTTTCGCACTGGTAACGAGCAGAGGCAAAGCAGAATCGAGACCACCACTCAACATATAATGAAATGCGGAGTGATGTACAATGTCTTAATAGGAACATTGTTTCTTAACATAAGTTACCAGCTTCCGTCTGCGTACCCTGCTATGAGCGGGATACGGCGTTAATTATTTTATTATTATTATAAGTATTAAATAAAAATATCAGGCACATGCCAATTGTGACAAGTTCTTTTTGTAACAAAAACCAACTTATAATTATAACCATATATCTACTGTAATATGTTTTATAGAGAGGATATCTTATTCTTACTATGCGAAACGCCAGAATTACCTACACGTACAAAAAAACGTAAAAAAAGTGCCTAATAACTTTCAAACATTTAAAATTTTCAAAACATTCTTAAAGTGTTATTACACACTTAGAAAAGAAAAATTTTTGTTAAAAAAACGAATAAGAATTTGAACGTAGCGGGATTTGAACCCGCGCCTCTTTGGGAACCGTCCAAACGCTCTGAACAACGAAGCCATACGTTCTTATCCAGCTACGTCGCAATTCTTATACGCTTTTTACAACTTATTTATGTTGTTAGTATCTTTTTAGGGAGGTTTTTACACATTTCCGCTAGCCAAAGATATTTTTTAAGTCTTTTTAAATATTTTTAAGTGTTATTCCACACTTAAAGAAAAGCTATATGTGTAAGAATTAATTACAGATTTAAAATTTTAATCTTTCTTACAGACATCACTTTTGCAATTAATAGTTAACTTCTTTGTTATTAAAAGGTTAAAATATATAATAAAAAAATATATTAAAAAACTAATATAAAAATTGCAAGATTAAAAATTACTTGAACTTAAACCAATGTCAAAATGTTGAAGTAAACTAAATAAAAAATAAAAAGAGCTATAGGTTATTAATAAGTACCTGCAATAAATAAAATTAAAAAATCTCAAAATAATTTATTATTAGGTACAAAAAGATAATATTTTTTGTTATCTAGTCTTCGTAATAATGATTAGCATAAGGATTCATGCTTTTTCTAATTCTCATCTCTAATTCGGAAGAATTTAGGGCAAAATGGGAACTGAAGTGTTTTGATAGAAACAGAGTCTAACACTAAAATCCCAGGTTCCTTCTACCTACCTGCCAAGTGCAAGATACCTGTAGGTACCTTGAAGGCGAAAAATATTATAAAATAAGTGTTTAAAGAAACTTTTTTTATATACACTATCATATTGTCATGCTATATTTTTGTATTAGCATCTACTAACTTTTTTCTTGCATAGGGTCTGGGTAGAGTGTAGGCAGAGGGAACCTAGTTTTAAGATTTCAGTATTCCGTTCCCTACTTTCCACTGAATCTTCTAATGAATTTAAATAATATTTTATATTTTATCTACAATAAGTTAGAGCGCTATCACCTCAGGAATAACTTATAATTTATGGTTGGTTGGATTTGTAGATGAAATCTGTGTAGCAGTTTCAAAGGAATCATTTTTTACCTGTTACATTTTTACGTGTGTCTCGTCGCTAGCAATGGCAACACGCATGGGTAGACTCGACCGGATCATTACCACCCCCGGCATT
>DWAO01002095.1:0-16822 GCA_018230605.1 Heliconius congener
CGGTAATCACTTACCATCAGGTGACCCGCACGCTCGTTTGCCTTGTCCTTTTCCAAAAAAAAAAAAAATTCTCCCAATTGGGAATCAAACCCAAAACCGCCGCTTACAGCTGTGTAGCTGTATCGCTGTGACACCATGTCGCAATAATAATAAACATAAAATAATGAATCATTTGTGTATAAATATATTTAAATTCTCAATAACCTTAAAATTATTTTAATCTTATCTTTTTTCTGCATATTAGTATAAAACGTGACGTATAAAAATATGTGATAAAATATATGTTATCAATAATAACATATATTTTGGTGCAAATTAAATAATGTTTGCAATAGACAGTTTAAAAACAATAATCAAAATCTCTCCTACTAAAACAAATATTCTTTATTCAATTAGGCTATTTATTACAAGTAGTTTTGTTGTTGTCAAGTTACATAAAGTTCCAGAAGGCGTGGGTTCGCATACCGCTACGTTCAAATTTTGATATGCTTTCTAAACAAGTATAAGTTATATGAAATTGTCAAGCCCGGTCCCCACAGCAAAAAAGAAATGAGCAGGTAATGCATAAGCATTACTTTGGAAGACGGAGAACTGACTCTTTTAAAATAAAATAGTTTTACATTTCCACCAATTGAGAGTTTTATATTTTGTAATGACTTCGCTCCGCTCCCTATTAACTTTTTACTCTCTCTCTATCCTATTTAATGGTGGTATACAAGTAAGCAGTTAACTGCTGAAAAGACCGACAAGAAAATTTTGAACTTCATGTTGTATTCCACACATAGTGACACGCACAGGAACTTGGGCACCTAGTATTTAGACACTCCGTTCCCATTATGTCACTTTCCGTCGCACCTGGAGGCATTGCGTGTTGAGTAACGGAACTAAGCGCCCCACTTTGACTCGTTACCAGAACAAGAAATAATATTTACAATTACGTTCTCCCGAGTAGGAATCGAACCTTTACGTATCCAGTCTTGTGCCCCTGAGCCACGAGCCACGGCTTCAAGTGTAAGTATCTTAAAATAAGAGGTTTTAATAAAAATACTATTTGTATACGTGCAATATTTTAATTAAAAAGTAATATTGGTCATTCAATATTATTGTACATTATGTTTGTACTGAACTCTTACCCTACTATTGCTTCTAGGGTAACCATGTCAGTAGGTCATTTGTCTCATCTTAGAATTGTATGTACTAGTTTTGATCAAGGAAATTTTAACAAAACTATAATAGAATAGAGCATACAAAATAATAAAATTAAATATAAAAATATATATTAATTATTATTATTTTAAGTCTGTAATTGTGTTACAATAAAAAAATATAAGAAAAATCTTGTTAAATAAATATCTTTAATTTAATAAAATCTAAAAGATATAACTCGGTAGTTATAGCGTATGGAAAGATTAGCACAGGTTCAGATCCGCTGATACATAAATTATATTTGTTAAGTTAATAGAAAACACACCAACATTCGTTACTAACATAAAACATTAACAGAGTAACGTTCTTTTTAATATCATTTATATAATTAAAATACCTAAATATATATAAGTAACTTAATCAAATGTGCAAATAAAAAACCACATAATATGGCAACACTACCGATGCTCGAAAGGTAGAATTACACACGAGCGGGGGACAATGCGGGAAGGCACCAATTACAGGAACGCGAAACTCTGGACTTAAACCAAAGAGACCTAAGTCCAAAAACCTAATATATAATATTATACTTTAATGTTCTTCAAATAGGATTCATTTTCATATATTTTAGGCAAGTTATTTAGGTTTAGTTAGACATTAAAGTGAATTGATATTTGCAATGGGTGCACCGACCCGCTCTCTGATCACGTAGGCCTGTTACATGAATAGATTAGACGCGATATGGTCTAGATTTTTTTGTAAATATTGACTGTCAGTCTGTTAGTCATCTGGTTAATTGTGTTAACTCATAACTGGAATTGTTATAGAATATTAATATTGCAATGTGTACATTATGCATAAGAGTAGATAAGAAACTTAATTGTAGTGAAAAATTATGAAAGGCTTTTCTTTTTGTTTATTTGCTTTCATAAGTAAAAAGTTTTATATCCGAAAAGGCTGTCATATCGGGGCACAGCGTGTGATTGTAAACGTGACGATTGTGGGTACGATTCCCACATGGAGAATTTTTATTTTTCATTTCCTTGTGGATAAAAAGACAAAGCGCAATATTGAGTTCCACCATTCAACACGGAAGTTGGACGGGGCGTAAAGGACGGAGTGTCTTGACACTAAGTTCCCTTGCTGCCCTGACATATGCGGGATACAGCGGGACTCTATTTTAGGCATTATGACCGTGATTCATTTACTTCCTTATTCGTTATCACTGCAAATTGTGTACGTTAATTATTTTTTTGTCATTATTCGTAAAATACGTTAGTCTTATTATAATTCCCAGTACTATTCTATATTATAGATAGGATGTAAACAGGAAAATTATTGATTTAAATGATTTATGACAATAATGAATTATACTCATATTTCACATACCTACATTATTATCGTTATTTTGAAGACTTTTTTTTGTTACTAGAGTGAGGAAATAAAATATGATTTTCTTCTTTCCTAGACTGGAAATCGAACCCACAACCTATCGTGTTTACAGTCGCACCCTTGTCGACCTGAAACTTATTCGTTCCTCAGGATGGAATCACACAACCATCGACATCCCCACATCCAAAAATAAGTAAAAATAAAAAAAAAACAATTACTACTCATTTTACAAAAAGGCAAATGTCTTTATCAATTCCAAATTCACAATAAATTTTAACTCTTTAGTTAACTTTTATTTTGGTTACGTAACACGTTTTCGTATTTTTAACCGGTTCCACGATCAGCAGTAAACTTTAAGTGCATTTGTACTCTTTTAGAGATCGATTAAATATGTCGAAAACTGGAAATTAGTGGTTAAATATTTTTATAACTTGAAACAAAAACGTTTTGAGGCCAGTCACGGCACAGAGGCACAAGCGACTGTAAACGCGACAGGTTGTGGTTCGATGTCACAGAAAAATTTAAAATTTATAATATTAATTTTATATGTGATGGTCTCAATTAATATTATAATTTTATTTATACATTCAGTGGGTCAGTGTCTGACTGTAATCATAACGGTTGTGGGTTCAATTCCCTCTCGGGGGAATGAATATATTATTTTCATTTCCTGGCTTTGGTAACAAATCAAAGCGCGACGTTGAGTTTAACCACTCAACAAGACGCATTGATAGGGAACGAATGTCATACAAACAACACAAAATCCCTCTGCCTAACATAAAAAAAATAAAAAATAACACATAAATACGGAACCCTATAAGTATATAATAAAATATTTTCCAATACTCGGAAGACATCATTAACGCGGCTGTCCGAACAAAATTACAGGCTACATACATACATACGTCAAAACCTGGAGCTCCAAAATACTTAGTATCAAAGTTGAAACCGTCAAATTAACCTGTTAACTGACAGGCATGCACTGTATTTTTTGCAGCTTCACGCTGTATCCTGCAAATAGCAGAATAGGCAAGGGAAACCTGAGAACGTAGTGTTATGGCACTTCCGTCCCCACTTCCCGCTAAATTCTTGAGGCATTGCGTGTTAAGTATCGAAACTCAATACAGTACTTCGCCTCGTTGCCAGAGCGAAAAAATTAAAATATTAAATATTTAATTTCAAATCGAATCGAACCTACAACCAACGATCGCTTGTGCCCCTGAGCCACGACGGGCCTCAATGTACGTTAATAATATTATTAAAAATAAATAAATCAGCTGCTCTATCCCGCACACAGCAGGGTAGACAAAGGGAACCTAGTGTTAAGGCACTCCGTTCCCCAATTTCTGCCGGATTCTGGAGGCATTGCACGTTGAGTGGCAGCTTTGCCGCTGCTTGTCTCGACAACAGCAAAGAAATGGAGACATCAATTTATGTAGACATTTCATCCTCTCGAGTGGGGATCCAACCCACAACCAGTCGGTTTTACAGTCACACTTTGTGCCCCTGCCCCACCACTGGCCTCACTAATATTAATAACCACTTAACTCAATAATATTATTAACAAATTTATTTTTGGATTTTAGATCAATTTTAACCAAACGGTTAAAACAGATAGAGTTAAAAATAATTATGTACTTAGTTTAAAAAGAACTAAAAAAGCACGTGAGCACACACAAAACTAAGCTCGAGTGGTCCTGGTCTACTACAGGTGACCTCTAAGGGTTCCACTATTCACCACTTGTTCCCGGCTACATCAGCTTGATAATACTTGATGGTATAATTGTTTAGTTTAATAATAATATAAATATAACAAGTGGGTTAAGTCAGTTTCATACATTTTTTGACGTTATAACTCGATTTAATAAAATCGTGTCAAAAATAACTTAGACAGTAGACGTATCGTATCGGATTCTATTTGATGGTATCAGATTCAAGGCGCTGCATCCATTCTTTAAATGATTAAACCTGCCCAAGGAGCTCTTGAAAATTTTAATGAGCCGCCTATTATTTTTTTTATTTCGTTAAGAATTTATGATTGTTTATGTGTGGTCTTATTAAAAATATTCTAAGCTACTGGTCCGACACAAAGTCTGACTAAAAGCCCGACGGTTGTGGGATTTCGCTCTGATTTTATGATAAAGCGCGGCGTTGAGTTCCACCACTTAACACACAATGTCTTAATACTAGGTACGCTTTGCCTGCTCTACTATAAGCGAGATATAGTGTAATAGATATTTTCCAAGCTACTGGGTTTGTTTTGTTTCTTTTCAGCTTTTTCCAATCTTATTTATAACAAAATATATCCACGGAAAACCCTTTTTAATAATAGCTATTAAGTAAAAAATTATATTTATTACCAAAATATTCCTTTCACATTAGTAAATTTCACGTTATGATAATAATTGATCAACTTTTAAATTGTTTCAATCGGGGGCGGCATGTGCCGGATACGTTGCTTTGTAAGGAAATCTCAACAGGAACTTCAGAACTGTTGCTGCAAAAATTTATTAAAAAGGATTTTTATAAGTAAATATTTATATTTTTAAACGATTTTTAACATCACTTTTGGGCTAAGAAAAAAAATTACGTTCCCCCAAGTAGCAATCGAATTTACAACCTTCGGAATTACAGTCAGAAGCCGTCTGTGGTGTATTATTTTTTAATCTATTACTAGCGGGCTTCGCTTGCTTATTTGCACCCTAAGGGTGAATTCTACAAAAAACACGAAACATGTGTTCAATAATATATTTTTAACAATCTGAATTTAATTTTTTAATTTTTTATTAAAAGAGTCAAATTTTATAGAAATCGGTGCTGTTTTAAAAAAAATTATACAAACTTTCAATCACTATTTCATCCTTTTAGGGTAATTTTTCAAAATCCCTTCCTAGTGGATGTCCAGATTATAAAAATAAACATCTGTCCAAATTTCACGTTCCTACGCACAGCGGTTACGGCTGTGCGTGCGTTTTACCGCAGTCAGTCAGGTACATGTCCTGTTATGTATATAGAAGAAAAAGATTATTGTTTTTAACCCTTGCTGGATCCTGCACATAGCAGATTACGCAGATAGACCCTGGCAACCTAATGTTAAGACACACCGTTCCCATTAAGACACTACCGTTCCTCACTTCTCCGTGCATTCCGAAAGCATTGCGTGTTGAGTGGTGCAGCTCAACGCGCTTTGCCTCGTTAACAGAACAAGGACATAAAAATATCAAATATATCATTCCCCCGAGTGGGAGTCAAACCCACAACCTGCCACTTTTACGTCCCCACTGGCTTGTGCCGCTGCACCACGACTGGCCTCACAAATCGATTACAAATCACAAATAAACTTCTCATTGATTATTTTTAACTAAAGGATAAATGAATTTCGATAAAAGCTTCACATGTTATATTTACTTTACGAAGTGCTTAAAAGCTCCTTATTGTGAATTACTGTTTGTGTTTTTTTAATTCCTAAAACGTCGATATCAATCTGTCTACATTATTGTGTACTAAGATTAATCTTTACATTGGTTTCTTAAATAGATTATAAAAAACCAATGAAAAAAGTTTTTAATTGCTTAAGTGTAAAAAAGAAGCGTGGAGCCAGTAATATTTACGAATAGGACGGTTGTACTGTTTTGCTTTATGTTACGACGATGCGTTCTCCACATTACATCTATTTTCAGACTTTATATGTTGAGTGACGAAACTCAACGCCGCGCCATGCAGGGCAATCCACGGGGAACAGAGAGTCTGAGTATAAGATTCCCTCCTCCGATTCTGTAATTTTCAGGGATATAGCGCTTAGCTAAACAAAATAGCCAAATTGATTAGAGCGCTTCGAGGCGCAACATTTATAGTAAAAAAAAATATTTTTTTTGGAGAACGGTGCACCAAAACCTATAGTCATAAAAAAATAATAACACCACAAAAAAAATTATGCATACCGTAGAACTCGTAAAAAAGTAACGAAATAAAATAAAAGTTAGTTCCTTTCATCTCCAGCATCTCTATCATCTCGTTTCTTGTAAACAAATTTAACAATACAAAATAAAATAAATTTTCATCAATTTCCAAATTTAGCTATCATTTACTGCCTCAAAGTAATTTATTACAAAATTATAATATAAATTTGAGAAAGTTTACACGAACAAGTGTCTGTCGTAAATCATTTTGTGTGAAAAGGAAAAAATATTTGTCACCATTTATAATAATGAATGGGCGGTTTTTGAATGAAATTCTTTTATTATGCACCTATAGCAATGTATATATAGCTAGTACTATATTTTGATTGTCATAGCATAATATATGCTGGTGAAATCGTGATTTTTTTTCTCGTATACTGTTTTTAGCTTTAGTGTATCCCGCACATAGAGATCGGGTAACCAAAGGGAACGTAGTTTTAAAACACTCAGTTCCACACATTCTATCCCATTTTAGAGACATTGTATTGTGGTGGCGGAACTTAACGCCATGTTTTGTCTTGTTTACAAAGCGAGAAAATTAAAATAATTCAATCCCAGGCAGGCAAATTAATCTTGTTATCCGTAATGGGTATAAAATTAATCTTAATCCGTAATGAACTTTTTATCATATTGTAATCAATTAAGTTAAATTTATTTATAAGGTTTATTTTTAAGCATGTAAATTTAGATTATAGTGTTAGATTAAGTTAGTAAGTGGCAACTCAAATGAATAGCTGGACTGTCTTAGGTAGATATTGTATAAATATGGGAATATATGTATGTAATAACGTAAGTCTAGTTCTAGGTAATATCTACAGAAAAAAATATTAAAAGAAATGTAAAAATAACAAAAGATACGGACCATAAGTCTGTAGTGTAAGTAAGAATTTAAAAAAAAATGATTTCATAAATGGCTTTGCCTTTATAGCTTAGAAGAAGTATATATTCGTACATTATAGTGTAGGTACATCTGTGCAGTGTTCATTGATATTAAATAAAAATAAATAAGGAGAACTGAGTATCCTAATTTTCAATAGTCACTGTCTACTATCTAAATAAAGGTGACACGTAAAGTCAAAGAGTCTTTTTTTTAGTTTCGCGATGTATTCTGCAACCTGGGAACCTAATGTTATGACACTTTCATTCCTCACTTTCCATTGAATTTTGGAGGCATCGTGTGTTAAGAGGTCGAACTCAAAGCCGCACTCCACCTTGTCACCAGATCGAAAAAAAAATTCAATTTATCGAGTGGGAATCGAATCCACAACCAATCGCATATACAGTCGCACGCATTTGCCCCTGTCCCAGGACTGGACCACCACTAATCAATGTTTCTGAGAGCAAGTAACCAAGAACTCATTTACATGTATGTAATGGGTAGCGACTGGCAACTTGCCTATTTATAATTGGCTCGCTAAAACAATTGGACAAATTGATACAAACATTTGAAAGGTTAAATATAGTGAACTCGGCAAAATGTTAAACATTCATTCTGAAATATAAATTAATATATTTTTTTTAATTGTTAACGCTATGATTGTGAGATCGATTCCCGCTAGGTTTAATGGTTTATGTTTATGTCCTCGCTCGGGCTAAGACAAAGTGCGGCGTTGAGTTGCATCACTCAACACGCAATGCCTCCAGAATTTGAATTGAAAGGGTCTTAATGATAACATAGTGTCTTAACACTAGGTTCCCAGATTCCCTCTGCTTACCCCGTTAGGTGCGAGAAAGCTAGCTAGCAGGACGAAGCTAAAAAAATCGTAGGATATTGGTGTCATATATAGCGCAGTGGGTGACAGATCTTGACGCACTGTATACAATGTAACTGTTATGTATTCGATGCCTATTTACGGGAATGAATGATACTTAGCTACTGAGGCATAAGCAGCAAGATTTTTTTAATAGTAACTAGAAACGTCGACGGTCGGCGTTTAAACAAACAAACAAACAAACTCTTTCGCTTTACTATATTACTATATTAGTATAGATACCTTGCACCAAGTAGAAATCGAACCCACAAGCGTCGGGGGTTACACTTACACACTTATGCCACTGCAATACTGAAATATAAAAAATACGCAAAGCTAAAAAAAAATTAAATAGATCCATTTTCTTGAAAAAATAAAAATAATACCACGTCTAACTATAGAAATTTCCTTATGCCATTTTTCTTGGATATTTATAGTGACATTAAAATCCAGGTGTATTTATAGCGCATTTTAGTCATGAAATCCGGTCACATGAGCGTCACGAGCACGCGGTGAATATGAAAATACCTTTTTAACAACTATAAAATTGCTACCGCACGTAGACATTGACAAAGTTCTTTTTGTGGCTTTTTTGGCTTCGCGCTGTATCCCATATGTGGCTGGGTAGACAGAAGAAACTAAAAAAGAAGTGTTAAGACACTCCTTTTCTCATTTACCTCGACTTTTCAAACAGCGTCGAGCTTTGACTTATTACCAGAGCGAAGAGAAGAAAATGTTAAATAATTCATTCGCTCGTGTGGCATTTGACCCCCCAAAGTGGAAAGTATTTTTTTTTATTTTTATTAGCTTCACGATGTATCCCACACAGCAGTCTAGGCACAAGGAATATTGGAACCTAGTATTAAAACACGCCGTTTCCCTACTTCCCATTCAAATTTCAAGACAATGCTTGTAGAGTGGCAGAACTCAAAGTCGCGTTGCGTCTCGTTACCTACTAAAGTAAGAAAATAAAAGAAACCAATTTTTTCGAGTCTCCCGCACGGGTTCACCACACTGAATGCATAAACTTTGCGTTTACTTTCTGACGTTGAATCCCTGCGCCATAACGGCCTCAAATGGACAAACATATATACTTCTTAGTAATATCATATACTATACATAAACCAACCACCGAAACAAAACCAAAACACCAACTATACTGTATTCACAAATTTCAGTGTCCAGAAATTTTGATAGCTCTGAAAATCATAAATAAAGGAATAGACGAGATAAAACGTTCAGGAAATGTTTTATTGACATAATGTAATCAATAGAAAAATAAATAATCAAATAATCCACTAGAAGCGTTGTAACAGGTCGCGATAAGAATTTAAATAACTATTGATTCTTGTTTCACTTTTATTTGGCGTAAAATGAATATCTGTATATAGAGCAGCTTGACGCTTTTGATAAATGAATAATTTAAAAAAATATATTTCCCTGAGTGAGAATCGAACCCGTTGTGGGTTCGTTGTAACGGACTCTGACGACTCTGGACGTCTGATTGTAAACGCATTGCGTTTAAGGAAATTTATATAGTTATTTATAATTCAATAATTATATTAAGAATTTTGCACACATGACATGACCATCGCAGTTTCACTTGAAATTAATAAATAACAATGAATCTTAAGGAAAAATATATTTAACTTATTAGTTTATAATAAATTATAATTAGTAACACTGGCCCTTGCCAGTTCCCCTATCGATGGAATAAATATATTTAAATATATTTATTTTCTTCACTGAGGAAAACAGAACGCGGCGTTGAGTTCTGCTAATCAATACCCAATACCTTGAAAATAGGGCGGAAACAAACGAATGGAGTGTTCGTCCAGAATTCGGCGGAAAGGGGGGAACGCAAGTGAGGCCGGAATGTCTTCGCACTAGGTTCCCAGGCTCCCTATCTTTTTATATACGTAAAGGTATTTTTTTTTTTCCAAGAATTACAATGCAAGTACTAAATATAATATAAGGTAAAATTACCGCAGGCGCGTGTATTGTTTATTTTTACCGTTTTACTTATGAGATTCCTATTATTGGAGGTCAAGGCTCAACAAATTTATCTTTCTCTGTAGATATCATATTTTCAATTTATTAAATTTACGCCCGCATTTGTGTGGGTTCTATTCTCACTCAGGGGAATAAATTTTATATTTTCATTTTCCTACTATAGTAACAAGACAAAGCGCGGCGTATAGGTTCGCCTCTTAACACTCAACAATCTCTCGAGAATTCGGCAGAAAGTGGTCAATGGAAATTTCTTAATTAGAATAGAGTGTCTTCTCAATAGATTACCAGGTCTACCCTACTATGTGCCGGATACAACATAAGGGAAAAAACAGAAAATAATTCAAACATAATCATTTCTCCGAGTAGAAATCGAACCCACCACCTACGATTTTACAGTCAGACATTATATGTTAAAAATATATTTAAATACAACATATTTTGATACAGATCGATGGTGCGATTACTTGAGTCTTTAATGGACTGACAAGATCAATTTATTTGGACTAAACTATTCAAATCCCTTCCAACCGATGAAAAGTCGCGCGCTTGCACGCAGCATGGTACGCAGAGGGAACCTGGGAATCTAGTGTTAAGACACCCCGCTCCCCACTTTCCGCCAAATTTCAGAGACATTACGTTGAGCCAAGGTAATGGGGAGACTCAATGCCGCGCTTTGCCTCCTTACTGACTGTAGAGTTCCACGGTTGTAAATGAAATTTTAATATGAATTTTCTATTATATATGAATTTATCGCAATAAAGAATATACATACAATAACTTTCTTATCGACAAATAAGCTTAAATGATTGACACAGATTTATTTAGGCGCGTGACACGTGGCCACAGCTCTATAATGATGAAACTCGGTTAGTCATAAATATTTATATCGACTTCTATTTACACGGATTACAACAGAATGATTTGGAATACGTGCCCATGATCATGATGCAGGTGGTTGGCAATTCAATTCTCATAGTTATTCGAGTGTTTTGCCTTGGGTAAGTTAAGGCCAAAATCGTAATAATACGGTAAGTAGTGAGGACCTAGTGTTGGAACACTTTGTTTACTATTTTTCTGCTTAATTTTGGGACGTTACGTGTTTCGTTACGGTACCATATAAAGTAGTATACAAGCAGCCATACTTAAGTTATACTCAGTTTGATTATAAAATATTGTGAGAAGCGATGAGCGGAGAAAATTAAAATAATTCATTCCCACGTATGGGAATTCAACACACAACCGTTACATTTACAATCAGACGAGGTGCTACTGAGCCGCGACGGCAATTCTTAAATTACGATATTTTGTATCAGAATACTTAAACCTTTTCAATAGTAAATTTGTATAAGATCTCTTATTCATCGTTTAACATCGAGGCAAACGAAGGACAAGGTATTGGTATTTCACCTGATACACGAAAAAAAAATATCTGAGGGATAAATTGATTTTTAACTAACACAATAGGTACTCGTATACATTTTGTGGTGATTGTGGATGTAATTTTGTTTGCCTGCCGTTGTAGCTGACTAGGTAGAGGGAACCAGTGTTGAGGTATTCTGTTTCCCGCTTATCATTTTTTTATATATTGCATGTTGGTTGGCGGAGCTCAACACCGTTCTTTGTCTTGTTACCGGAGCGAATATTTCATTCCCACGAATGGGAATCGAACCCACAACAGTCACGTTGCGTCATGGAGGCAAATTTTAAAATTTGCACCCATGTCTACAAAACACGGCAAATCACGTACAGAATACAAGAAATATAATAAAAAATTATAATGAACTCCGGCCATTCGTCCAGTTATTTGTATGGGAGATGTATAATTTCCAAGATTACGGTTCAGATGAAGCGATTACAGAATACAATATTGTTGTTCTTGTGATTTGAAATATTTGTTTAATACTTACTTATACTAGCTTTCCCCGCGGTTTAGCTCCGTGATCAAAAGAAAATAAATAATCGCTGAGAAAGACACGTGACAGACAGCTTCTAATTCTGAGCGGTAACTTTGACCACAGAGAGATACGAGTACCTTGGGCTACATATAAACTATAAACATGATATAATACTTCACGTTTCAATCTATTGAAACATGAAATATTCAATATAAAAATATTTTTGCAATTCGAACCAGCAGTTTATTGAGATTAGCGCGATTAACCAAGCAAACCCTTTCATATATTCCGTGACTCTGTACTGTTACTACTGCTGCTGCTACTGCTGCTGCTGCATGCCAATATACACTGTATAAAGTATCATACACGTTGCTATGGCAACGCGTATCGAACGCGTCAATAGTTCTCCAGTAAAAAGAAAAGATATTTCCTTTTCTCTCACGGTATTTTCACTAATAACTAAAATTACGCTGTTCTAACTAAGCTAAAATTAACTAAGATACCGGGAAAGAAAGAAAGTAAACATAAAATATTACTTGAGTATTTAGTACAAAAGTTCTTTAAATAATATTTTTTTTCTTTCTAGTTTTCACAGCGATTCTTAAATTGCCTTTAGCGGTTAATAATTATGATTCTAATATTTACGGTCAATTTCAACAGTTTTTATACAATTAAATATATGCCACATTTAGCGCTGGTCCGCTAAATGTGGTCCGCGAACGATTTTAATTTTATGACTGGGGATGGTGAGGCGAAGTTTCTGATTGATTATCACACTTAATTTCTATTATACCTACATGCATAGTGGTCCCTGTTACCAAGAATGATATAAAAGTGGTCCTTGATCATGAAACGGTTGGGAACCCCTGGTCTTGTCTAATAAGAATCTAAAAACTTTAACAATAATACCATGATCAAAATAAAAAAAACATATTATTAAATTAAAGTAATTTTTACATGTAAAATAATCCCAAGAAGTTAATATATACTTGAGTAAACAGATTAAAATTGTTTCTGGGATTCTTTCCTATAGTCAATAATTTCTTGGTATTTCTAACCACATATTCCCGTATTTAAATATATGGCTAGATGCACGTCCACGCTTACAGTATTAAACAGTTATATTATATTGTTTGTAGACTTGTTTAAGGAAATGGGAACGAACTTGGGAAGTAATTTTCTTTATTCTGTAATAGAAGGTTATAAATTTCTATTAACAAATCTTTAGTCTTTATTTTAATAATTTCTTGTTAAAGCATTTTATCTCAACGGCGTATTGAGAATATTTCAAAATAAATCACATTTCCTTTAACTTGGTTTCCGTTTTCCCTACGAACATTTTCTTGATATATTTGTCATTTTTATTGGTATACGTGTGTACCAACATGTATCCCTATAGTCTTGATGTCCTTTTAATTATAAGTAGGCCGTAGTAGCGCAGTGGTATAACGTTTGACTGTTAACACGATGGTTATAGCTTCGATCCACATATAATAAGGGAATAAATTATTTTCATTTTAAATAAAATCTTTAACCGGATTAATCACGTGTAGTTCACGTATACTGTTATAGTATTATACATTTTTGGAACACCGTAATGTCGAACACTGACACTGCGTAAATTATGTTTTTATAAGTTATCAGCTTGACACTGTATCCCGCACACAGCAGGGTAGGCAGAGGGAACCTAGTATTAAGACACTACGTTCCCCACATTCCTCCGAGTTCTGGAGGCATTGCGTGTTGAGTGGCGGAACTAAAATATAAATGTAAATAAATATTTTATTTCCTCGTATTTTGCGGGGATCGAGCCCACAACCAGTCACACTTTGTGCCCCTGCGCCAGGACTTACCTCTATCCCGGAGTTCCCGCGGGATTATTTAATATTGTTACGTTTTCATAGGGTTTCCACGCGGACGAAGTCGCGGGCGGCCTCTAGTATTTAAATAAAACTTTCGTTACCGAGGGACTGACAGGTTGTCTATCTCACGTCCTTACAGTTTACTCAAAAAAGCTGCGAGTGACGACTAGTACAACAAGTACATATAAAGAAGATTGATGAATTAGATTAAGAAAATAAACAAAGAAACATTTGTGATCATTTCCTTTTTTATTTTAAAAGTATTTCTGGACTTAATTTCGAGCTTTGAACCGACAGTAGTAGGAAAAAAACCTAGTTAGGTAGTAACCTAACTAGGTCTTATTTTACCTTCAAGCTGTATCCCGCACGTAGCAGGGTAGGCAGAGGGACTTTGGGAACACAGTATTAAGGCACTCCGTTCCCATCAAGACTGATTGAGGAGAAGATTCTGGAGGCATTGCGTGTTGAGTGGCGGAACTCAACGCCAATTTTCATTTCCTCCATCTGGTAACAAGGCAAAGCATGCCTTTTTGAAATAAAAATATTAAATATATCTTTTCCTAGAGTGGGAATCGAACCCACAACCTGTCGAGTATACAAACGCACGCTTGTGCCCCTGCACCACGACTAGCCTCAACTACAACTGATATTTAACTCGACATAGAGGAAAACGTAACTTGGGCTTGGTAAATAAGTGGAATAGATTTAATATTATCAAAAACACTAAACCCACTGACGTCAATAAGATTTCTAATGGTCATTTAAATAAATTGACGTCTGCTTTAGATATGTATGATATGATTAAAAATATTTGTATATATAATATATTATTATTATTATTTATAATATTTCTACACTTTCCGCCCAATTCCAACGCATAGTTTTAAAGAACACGAAGTTTAACTCCAAAACATACAAAAAAATATATATTTTTGGACACGTTATATTCCGCATATATTGAAGTTTACGTCTATTTCCAAGCAGAGGGAACCTGGAGTTAATACCCTCTGTTCCACACTTTCAGCAAAATTTTCGAGACATTGTGTGTTGTATGACGGTACTTTATATGCAAATTAGTATATAATGATTATTATGTATTATTTTATCCTTTGACCGTAGCAACTATACAACCGGATTGACAATAATAAAACAACTATATAGTTTTTAATTTATTCAATTTAATTTATATTTATTAATAAATTATAATATTATACAAGGTAATAATAATAAAAATATTGACGATAATTTTTTTTATTTTACATAAATTATAAATATAATAGGATTTCAAACCCACCTGTGGCTAACAACTCCATAGACCGTCCGCGTACAAGTTAAGTTATAAGTTTACAGCCAACCACAGTATATGCATTATAATTTTAAGATAAATAACATCAGTAAAGCAAACCATGTATGGCTTGGTGGTCAGAGCGTTTGGTCGTTTTACAGAAGGCACGGGTTCGAGACCCGCTACGTTCAAATTTTTATACGTTTTCTGAATAAGTATTTTTCTTTCCTAAGTGTGGAGTAACACTTTAAAAATGTTAAAATGAAAAGTCTTTCTTATACTTTGGTTTCTCAATGAAATATTATAAATTTTAAGTACTAAAACAAAACTAGTGCTAGCTTCATTTCCTTTCCTTTTTCCACTCAATTCTTATATTACACATAGTAGACGAGGCAGAGATACTCGTTCTTTGCCACAAAATATTTAAATTTACAATCAGAAGCATTCCCACTGCACTAAGATGGACTCTAGGTAAGATAAAAACTACATCTTTACACTTTGGACTGTAGGGTAGCAGGGTAGAATGTATGCAACTAAATGTTAAATCACTATTCTCTCAACTTACCGTCGAGTTTTTTAAATATTGAGTGTCAGTTGTCTACCTGAGCGGGGAAATAAACAAAAATATAAATAAAATCATCTCTTTTAAAGCTGTGGTGAGAATTAAACCCACACCCGTCTCATTTTCAATCAGAGCGCTGTCCCACACTGCTATGTCGTCCTCAAAAGTTAATCGTTCACTTTATAGTTATAAAAATGTATCAAACGTAACTAAAAAACCTCGTATTGAATTGCACCAGAGTTTGTATGCTATTTATTTATAGATGACTAGGGCCAGTCCCGTCTCCAGCAAAATACATTACGCCCTTTTGTACAATACATTATTAAATTGTTTTTCAAAACCGTTATAGATATTAGTATAGAATAAGGCACAAGCATGAGACTGGAAACGTAACGGTTGTGGGTTCTATTCCCACTCGAAGCACTCGAGGCAAATATGAAGGGGCTGGTGAGAGTAGACGAGGCGAAAGATATCCCTTGAGAGAAAGTGTGAAATCAAAAGAAAAAACAATCCATAATAATCTTGGAACAAAAACCCCATAATTTATCATATGTATGTATATAGGTTACCTACTTAAAAATCCATACCACTCTATTTAACAACTTCATATAGAAGTGATTAAATTAAAGTGTTTTTATGGAAAATACTATATGATAGAAAAACCCATACTTATTAAATTATTAATTTAATATTTATACTCTTTATTTCACTCTTATTTTACAACATTTTAAAAGCGGACTGTTGAAGTATAAATCAAAACAGTATTTGATCAAGAGACACATCATAACTTATGAATATGTATCTATTTTTCCTTCAGCTTCAAATTTTTGCTCGCATATTTTTTCCGTATTTTTCGTACCGTACAGAGTAGGTCAGTGATTCTTAACCACTGTGCCGCGGCACTTTTGTGTGCCACCAAATTTCAAAAGTGTGCCGCCAAATTTTGCAAATATATTA
>DWAO01002096.1:0-16818 GCA_018230605.1 Heliconius congener
GGGTTCGAGTCCCGCTACGTTCAAATTTTTATACGTTTTCTAATTAAGTATTTAAGAAATATTTTTCAAGTACCATTTGAATTTATAATTATCGCCTTTGTTAAAGCACACTTTCCAATGTGCCACGATTTTGCATATTTTTATGTTAAATAAACAAGTAAATTTGCTTGACTGTTATTCGGACATAAGAAGTGAGCTAAATAGATTTTGACGGAATTATGCCAAAAGTTCTTATGAGGAAAATATGGGGAACGGAAGTGTCCTAATACTAGGTTCTCTCTGACTATATTCAGTGTAAAGAAAACATACAATTTTTTTTTGTACTGCACACAATTGAAGAGTCGTCCCAGACAATTTTCCAGATATTAATTTCCGTAATATTAATATTGTTCATTTACAAATACTACTTGTTACATGAAACGTCCACAATTGATCATATTATCCGCAACACTGTATCCGCCCGGGCGATTCACAAAAGTCAATGAATCAGTGACAGATTGCGTTAATCCTGGATTCGATTCCCCGTTCGTACATATCATTATCGGCTATTACGACCCCAGATGACATTCAGTTTGTTTAAAGATTACTTTTGTGGTAATATATTATAATGTATTAATATTGTAAATATGTGTTAAAGGTGTAATGTACTTTTGGATTTAATTTAAAGTAAGCACTAGCGCTTAAAATATTTTTGTTTTTTTCAAGTTTGAAGCCATCGTGGCAAAACGGCACAGTATCAAACTATAAGCGTAAAGCGAAGGTGGGTTGTGGGTTCTATTCCCTTTTGTGGGATTTTTTTTCATTTCTTCTCTTCTCTCTGACGACAAAACGAAGCGCAGCATAGAGCTCCGCAACATATCGAATATTGACTGAAAAATTTAGAATAGTGTAGGTACTAGGTTTCTTCTGCTAGTCGGTACCAGTCGATATCGAGGCTAATCGTGGCGCAGAAGCACAATGTATTGATTGAAAGTGTTACTGGTTGTGGATTTGATACATTTTCATTTCTTCGCTCTGGTTTCGGGGCAACAAAGCACGGTGTTGAGTTCCGCCCCTCATCACACTATCCTTTCAGCATTCGGCGGAAAATGGCGAGTGCAGTGTCTTAGCACTAGGCTCCCTTTGCCTATCTTGCTACATGTGGGATACAGCGTGAAGCTGATAAACAAAAAAAAGATTCTGCCTATCCTGTTATATTCAGAATACGGTGTGAAGCTAAAATAATTTTTTTTTTATTTTATACAGACAGATGAACAAAGTTACGTAAAATGTAGGTGCATATATACTTATATGTAGGTACAAACCTATACATATACGTAAGTCCAATCTCTATAAATCTGACAATTCACTTGCATAAGTAAATTTTAAATTCATATAGAAGGAAACTTAAAAAGTAAAGTTATTTTTTTTTAACTCAAAGTTCCCATTGACATTATAATCAAATAAATAAGTTTTAAAGGCCAGTCATAGCGCAGTGGCACAACCTGCCTGGTTGTGGGTTCGATTCGAGGTAATTAAATAATTATTTATATAATAATCAATACCAAGCTTTGCCGTGTGTACTAGATCGCTCTAGTAAACACGTCAAATGAAAATATCAAATATTTCATTTCATCGAGAGCTCCAGCGCCACGACTGGCTTCAATTTACCTAAACATAAATTTAATTTAGTAATATAAATAAAGCAACATAAAACGCTTATGTAATCCATGAAAAATAGTCCCATAAATGCCGCAAAACATCAATCTTTATCACCGGAAGTGGGAGCGGAACGATTTATCAAAAAAAAAAAACCGCCTAAAAGCCGCCATTACCAACATTCCGGAAGTTCCCGCCAAATAATGCAATATGGCGCGTGTGGATTTTTTACGGATCGCGAATAAAATATTGTGTGGTTGTTACGAATCACTCATCTTGTATGTGGGGTTTCAAAAAGAAATAAAAATATTTCTTGTTTTTGTGGTAATAGAATAAACAATATATACAATAAAGTATAAAAAATAAATATAAATGAAATTTTGTAAAGAAAGCGCATTGAAATAGCATCTGAGTGTACAAAGTGATGTTTGTGGATTATAGGTTTGCTCTAATAAGACAATGCGGTGCTTTTCCAATCCCTTTACTCTACTTTATGCAAGATGCGAGAAATGAAAAAAATTGTTCATGGACACTTTAGCTAAGGTAGCTAAGGATTGTACTTTAAGAACAAATTTGCTAAAAAATAAACTGAAAATTGGGGTTTTCATAAAACATATTTACTGGGTCTTAATCATACATATATTTTTTAATTATGTAAAGTCATCACTTTTCTACCGAAAAAGTTTTTTTCGTGTGTTCTCCATACATTGTGACATTTCATTGGAAAATTGTGCAAAATATAATAATAAACCAAAAACTTCAAAAAAATGTTCAAATTTTAAATGAAAAAATAAACTGAACTAAACTAACAAAAATGAAATTCTCAAACATAGTAAATTGTAATACCGCACATTAATCTAATCAACACAAAACATTGTAATGACTGTCAAAAGTCGACGCAACGCCGACGCGTGTTGGCCGCGTGCCGCCAAATGGATACCATTGTCTTCGTTTCCATCCTTTTAGGAAATAACCCTTAAAAATTCATCCAAGCCATTTGGAGCTCTAAAACTCAAACATAAAACCTATTTTCCTATTAAACTATACTTTAGTTATTATATGAAGTATAGTTTATAATAAATTTAATTTGATATTGCAATTTAATTTTTATTGTTTGACTACAGAGTTCAAAATAGAGTGAGCAAATTTAGAGAAAAGTTTAACTTTTTAAATTATTATGCCTCAGTTCCTATTCGTTCTGCCTCAACAGTTTAAACCAAATGAATATTTTGAACTTTATTTTGAGTCTAGTAGTGTTGTTATTTGTAAGGAAGACGATTTCTTCAATTTCTAAAATAAAAGTGGCATATTGGTCGTTTTTGTATAATTATGCTTATTGTCAACTAACGCATTCGGAAGTCGGAATTGCATCCTATAATCGCAGCAATTTGCTTTTTGTTTGCTATAATGGAGGTTACGTCATCAACTACGAAGGATTTTTTTTATTTATGGTTTCTATTGTTGGTTCTATCTAGTTTTAAGCAAGTTTAGTAGCTTGTGATGATTCGATCTGAGATCGGGGGCTCAGTTCTCGTCTAAGAAAAGTATAATAAATAATAAAGGACTAGCATATTCTTTCCTATATTGCAACAGATGTACAATTTAAGGAGCAATGAAAAAAAAAGAATCTAAAACTAATATTCCACTGTAAAATGATAATCGTTAAACATCTTCATCCCCATGACCTTAACGTCCCATAGGAAATGTCAAAGACAAATAAGATTACGGTTTAAATGTAAAAAAAATAATGAAAAAATAATATAGCACGCTAGCCAGCTGCGAAGTATAAATTTTGAGACACGTGCCGGCTATAGCGCCGCTGGGAAAAGAAACATAATATTTAGCTTTTACGCAAATAAAATAAAGTTGGGACCGAAGATGTTTATCTTAAAGGCACGATTCCTAATGGAAACATTTTAGTGACCAATTTCTATGTGAAATATATAAATTAAAATAACTATTAATTTATTAAAATTGATTGTGATGTTTGTCCGTTAAAGTTAAATTAAAAGTAGTTATGTATGTATTATATTTAACTTTTTACTTAATAAATTACTTTAGACACTACTTCTCCGTAAAATTAGGGAGTTGAAAACAAGAGAAAACATATATATTCATAATGTTAACAAGAATATTTGACTAAGTAATAGTAGTATATATATATATATATATATATATAATATACATACATAGCAGAATAGGCAGAGAGAATCTGGGAACCTGGCGTTAACACACTCCGTTTCCATTAAGACACCTCCGTTTCTCACTTTTGGCCGAATCTTAGGGGATTGCTTCTCATCAGGATCATCATGTTATAAGAGCGAGGAAATGAAAATATTAAAAATTCCATTCCTTTGGGTGGGAATGAAATATTCATATTTATTCATTTACAAGTGCACGCTTGTATCTCTGCACCACGACGGAATCTATACGAATAACATATACAAAAAAATATATTTTCTAACAAAACAATAATCATAATTGCAATTACTTACTGAACTCATCAACCAACCTTAAATATTAATATACATTTGTCATCAACTTCCGAATTTACTCAAACGTATGCATAACAAAACGTGAAGGACCTAGGCATCACCCTTGCGGCACACCCCAGCGCATTACCGCCAGTTTTAATCAAAAAATCATGGGTGTGAAATCTAAACACAAGGGGACGAAACTTTCCCATATCGATAATAAAAACCGGGAATAGAGGTGAAAAAAACATGTTTTTCAATATATTAAGCGTGGGCTTTTTAATCAGAAGTCAATCAAGGATGTGTCAATAATTATGGGACTGTGATTTTCGGATATGACTTCGGTGATTAGAATCCGTGGGGTTTTAATGGAAATGCATACATTGTGTGCTATTAAATAAATGTTTGTGTTTCTGCAATCACGGTTTTTGTTTGATTACTAAGATTAACTCGTAGATATTTGTACATATTATTAGTTAGGTATATATTGTTGATATGAAGGTTTAGTTTTTCAAGAATATGGTTTTTTTAATTACTTTGGCTACGTATCAATGTTTTGGCATTTTTTGTTATTTTATTTTTTTAAAAAGTAACGAGTTAAATAAAATTTTTTGAAACGTGATTAAAATTGACGTTGAAAAATGTCGGATATAATATGTTCAAATGGCAAGGCTATAAAAATATTTTTAAGCACTACAAAATTATTTTTTTAGTTTCACGCTGTATCCCGCACATTGCAGGATAAATCACAGATATAACCTGGGAACCTAGTGTTAAAACACTCCACTTGCTGTCAAGAATTCAGGCGTTGCGTGCGCTGCGTTATGGCTCGTTGCCAAAGCGAGAAAATGAAACTGACTATTAACTTTTTCATTTTTTGAGAGGTAATCGAACCACAACCTTCGCATTTACAGTCACACCTTTCTGCCACAAGTTCACGACGGCGTCTCTTCAATTAAACATTTAGTTATTTTTTTATTCATCTTTCTCAAATACTAATTAAATAATATTTTTTTATAAGCACGCGTAGACGATATCTCATATTCAGCTCCCCGTTATAATGTTTATTTTATTGAAAATAGCTTTTGCTTTTTTCTTCTTTTTTTAATTTATAAACGACTGATGTATCTTTATTCAGACGGAAACTATTTTTTTATATATAATAGCTATAGTTTATTGAACATAATGAAGTGTAATATAATAAAGCGCATCGATTCAATGAGGTGCGTTAAGCTACACGCGTTACCCCATATGTCGAACACTTGTGCAATATAACAACGAGTTTTTGATACTTGTTAGAATCATTTAAGGAATTTTGAATTTAATTATATATTTTGACAATAATTTGGATGAAATAGAAGCTTACACACATATATTCAAGTTCAAAATATTTTTTTATTCGTTAAGATTTTTTGCAAGCATTTTAAATAAAACTACCTCTTTTCAATACAAATGCTACAATTAAATCAGAAAAAATATTACAATTTAAACGCAACAAAATAAGTCTCCATATTTCGCTTTCCCAAATTGCAGTAAATGATGCAATTGAAATCAGACTTTTACTAAGTAGGTAGGTTTTTTGTAAATATTTTTTTCTGAGATTTTTAATCCAAAATTAACATACGCTCGTCAAAGATCGTCTGCAGTAAGATAAGCAGAAAGATTTTTTTTTCTGTCGTAATAAAACCTCAGTATCAAGGTATATCAAGCCAATTACACTTCACCCCGTTTTTTGATGGACAAGTGAAAAAAAGATTATTTTCTATAGCGCTGAATATTAATTATTATATGAATATAGTTCTATAATTCAATGGTTATGCCTTTTTGCATTGTGCATTTTAATTTTAATTATTCAATAAGGTTTAATGGAGAGGGTTAAAACTATTGTTTGTGTTTATATAACCTGTCAAAATTTCATGTTATGTTTATTATTTGTAACAAACAGATTTTGATTTTTGCTATACAGCTAATTTTATAATCCTCTCCCGATTTTTGTGTACAAGGTAATACATTATATTTACATATTATAAATCTATATAGAGAGATCAATTTTCTCTTTTCCTCTTTATATATATTTTATAATATGTAGTGTAGGCCAGTCGAGTCGAGTCGAAGAAATGAGTTTAATATTTTCATTTCCTCACACTGATAACGAGGCAAAGCGAGATATTCTGAGACTTCTCCCACTTCAGACGCAATGCCTCCAGAATTATGCGAAAAGTGGGAAACTTAAGTGTCTTATCACTAGGTTCCAATAAATGCTAAAAAAACTCTATACTTAACTAAATTGGCACTGACTCCAACAAGAGAATTTATTTTTAATCCAAAAAGAAAAAGAATAAAATAAATTATGTAATAAAACATGAAAATGACACCAAATTCAATCATGAGTCTTGAGACATTGAGTGCTGAGTAGCGGAAGTCAACGCTTTACTTCGTTAGAGATTGTTTAAAGCAATAAGACCGCCTTTGCATACGTGTTTTATTTATTTATATTTTTCATTTTATATATTTCTTTGGTGTATGTATGCAATAAAGTATATTCTATTCTATTCTATTTTTTATATATGTAGAAGTTTTTTTTTTAAATAGCCTATGAATAATAATTCACCCATTCTACAAAACAACGGTCACTATTATAGATAGATAGATCATTAAATATAACGCAATTACTACATTCGCCCCTTTCAATAAAGCGTGACTGTTATTTTTAGGTCATTTATATCAATTCATTTTTCTATATTACTTGCTCTTTAGCCATCAAAAATTTTGCAGTGAATGTGATCACGCAGTTTTGTATTTATATTATGATTGCGTATTTTTATAAGATTTTGTGTTTTTGATTTGCAGTGTATGTGAAATTTTATAAGTTCAATTCGACTCACATTCCATTTAAGTACATTTAGCAGAAAGTGGAGAACGGAGTGTTTTGACACTAAACCCTAAGCTTACATTGCTATATGCGTGATACAGCGTAAAGTTAAAAAATAAGATACTTTATGCATATATACTCTTGAGAGCTTTTTTCTATTGTCTGTTAAAGAGTAATATTTACCAGCTGCGTTTGTGAGTGGTAATTGTATTTTATATTTTATACGTTTTGTTTGATTTATACAATAGGTATGTATCAAATAACTATATTTTTATATTTCAATAGACAAATTTGTAACAAATTTCAACAAGCAATCGTATATTGGATTTAGAAGAAAAACACAGACGGACGGACAGACGACATTCCAAGTGGCGACGCCTTTATCGCGGATATAAATTTTTGTCGTGTCCTCGACGGTCTTAAATACCTGTTTTAGTAGATATCGACAGCAATGGTCGAATTTAACGATTTAGTTTTAGAAATTGTTTTATTTATATACGTATGTATATTGTATGTATACTTTTGTTTATCATGCACGCGTCCCCTGCATGTTAAATGGGGACAAAGAGGATTTTATGATTCATTACTCTGTGTTTTAGTTAGTTTTTTTTTATTTTTCTTAAAACGTTTTTTTTTGTAGCTTTGCTTCACGCTGTATTTTGCACACCGCAGGGTACGCAGAGGAAACCTAGAGTTAAATTAAGTTAAATTTTCCATTTTCCACCGAATTCTGGAGGCTTTGCGTGTTGAGTGGCGGAACTCAACGCCGCGCTTGTCTCTTAAATTAGTTTTATGTTATATATTTCTTACCAATTCTCTTCCAGAATTCTAAAATCACCGGGGATCTATGTCAAAGTAATATCCAAGTCCGTTTAAATGACACTAGCGGCCCAATCGCGGCTTCGCCCGCATACCATACTCTTATTATGCTGCATACGCCAACAGATTGATACATTCAACTATGATGTTATCTTCATAAAGTTTTCTTAATAATGGAAACATTCGTAAGTTTCAATATCTGTCAAATAAAAAACGGTAAAATAGCACCTTGCTATTTTCATTTAATTTTTATTATAAAATGCTTTATTGTGCTGTTTGCTTTATTGTTATTGTACTTGTTTATAAGATATAAATATATGGTGACACGTACTTTTTTTTAAAATTAATAAAATAGAATATTTCTGTCATACAATATACTGACACATATTTAACTATTTTTACAGCGCACGCGCTTAAAGCAAGTCGATGGTGTCCATTATTATTATTTCGTTATTTAAGGCGAACTAAGACACACTCCATAATGTTATATAGATCCTAAAGCACTCATGAGGAATGTAGCTTTCATACAAAACACTACAACACAATACAACAGTAGATCAAGAGATCTTAGCGCTTAAACAAACAAACAAACAATCTCTTCCGCTATATCATATTAGTATAGATAAATAGGTACAAATTTTCAATTCTTAATGGATCCTTAAAACAAACGAGTACCTTAATTTACTATGAAATGGATTTATCTTGTTAGCTAACAGGGAGCTTGATGAGTCATTACAAATAACAGTCTGTATAAAGACATGGACGAGTATGAACATTAACTGATTTTTTTCTAACAAAGCAACAGCCTCATCCGCAAATAGTAAAATAATTTGATTTTTGGGATCCAGAAGACCAATTAAGCCTTCAAAATACTGTTCTCCACTATTCGAAAAATATTCCAGATGAGAAAGTACTGAGTGACGGTATGTTTATCTGGGCGGGAAAATAGGAACAATTTAACTACATTAAATGAGCACACACCCCACAACCACCGCAAGAAACGCTTTTGCCTCGGTACCAGACTGAATAAACGAAAATATTAATAAAATAATAATAATTAATTCCCTCAAGTGCTAATCGAACCCACAACCTGTGGTACGCCAGAACAGTAATGTAATGTATAAAAATACTTTATTAACATAAAAACTGTACATTCTAACCAATAATTGTAAAAGGATTATAGAAATAAAGCAATTCACGATAAAACGTTTCACCATATGGCACACGTACAATGCTTTTACGCGTACTGTTGACATACAAATTATTGTATCAGATATGTTATCCGGACAGATACTGTGGATCTCGAGGGCTTTTTATGATTAGGGATATATCAAATGATGGTACCTATATATATCTATATATTAATATTATACTTTAGTAACTTGCTGTGACTTTGGCTGGGTTTTACTTATAATTTCTTGTTTCAGTTTTTTCTTTTTTTTTTTGACGCGTATAGCTGGATAGGCAGGGTAAATAAAATGTTATAATACTCTGTTCTTTTGTTTAGCTTGTTGCTGTATCCTGTAGGATAGGCAGAGGAAACATAAAAACCCGTGTTAAGTGCCGAATTCTGGAGGTATGTTGAGCGGTGGACCTCAACGCCGCAGTATACCTATTACCTCGTTACCAGAGGGAAGAAATGAAAATATTAAATATTTCAATTCCTTGAGTAAAAATCAAACTAACAACCTCAAACTAACAGCCTCAGAGGCTTTTATATTTTGTTCTCGCTCTGGTAATAAGATAAAGAATGGCATTGAGGTTTGTTATTTAACACTCAATTTCTCGAAAATTACGCGAAAACTGAAAAAAACCTTCGGACGTCTTAAAACTAGGTTTCATAAAAGCGTAAAGCTAAAAAACGTCACGTAGAAATACATGTGAACGTGTAACAAATTGAGAACAAGGGCTTCTGTATATCAAGTGGGACTTATCTGTAACAGATGCCTAATGTTATGTAATGTATAATAAATATGTTATGTAATATTTAATGCTCATTTAAAATTATAAAACTACGGTTTGATAAAATATACGAATTGACAGCGCTTTATTGTACAAGTGACGGTTGTGGGATTGATTTCCACACGAGGGACTTAATTATTTTCATTCCCTCGACAAGATAAAGAGCATCGTTGAGGTACGAAATTCAACACACAATATATAATCTCTTAACTAGGGCGGAGTGTTGAGAAGCCAAAGTCTCAGTCTCTAAAATAACGATAGCTTTGAAAGGACAAAGCAAATATAAATCGAATCCGCAACCATAGCTTTTACAATCGAATAATAATGCACCACTAAGTTCATTATTCAAAATACATAGTAGCTAATAACAGATAAAAGGCGCAAAACACAAAAAAATCTATAAAGGAAAGCAAAAAGTGTTATACGTATTTCTTAGTGCGTGATGACAGGATTACCTGCCACTGGTGTTCTTTTACAGTGGCCTCGCTTGGACGCGTTTATGTAAACAAAAAGTACTATATATTTTAAAACTAGTCTTCGCCTGTAATTTTCTCTTCACCTGATTTTTATATGTAAAATGAAAAATCCCGTTTTTATCGTAATATATTCCAAATTTCTGCTTACTAATTTTAGTAATTTTGCCTGTGCGTTGTCTGTCGGTTAAGATTACAATTTTACGGATGGTTAGAATTTTATGTCAAGATGTGTTATGATATATTCAAAGTCAAAGTTCGAATGTCTCTCGTAAGATTGATATTTCAATTAACTCGCTCTGGCAAGAACAGAACGGAGTGTCTCAACACTAGGTTCCGCTTGCCTACCCTGCTGTATACAGCGTGATGCTATAAAAATTAACGATAATTAAAACGAATAAGCTCAAAAAGTGCATTCGCCTCTCATCTTAGATAAATTTTCTCGAAAATAACAAAAACTTAGCCGGATTTCACGGTGCGTGGTGATAGGATTAAACATTCGTAAATCCAAGGTGTCTCGTTGCGTTGCTCTTTTGTAAGCTCGTACCAAAAGAGCAGTGTTTTGGATAGATAATAAAATCTCCTTCTTTATGTAGGTATACATTAAATGTGCATTTTTTTTTACACTTTTGTGGTGCATCGTCCAAAACAGATTAACGACTTCAAGCATACTGACTGTCAACGCAACGATTGTGGGTTCGATTCTCGTTCGGGGAATGAAGTATTTTTTATTTTCCTCGCTCTGGTAACTGGCCAGCAAAGGCAAAGCGCAGCGTTAAGTTCCTCCACTCGACACGTTTTAAAAAATTACACGGAACGTGACGAATGGTGTGTCTTAAAAATAATTTCCTTGTGTCTATATTACTACTTACTTTTTTATCTTCACTCTCTTATATTCTTCTCTCATAGATGGAATTTCTTTCTAAACACTAGTCAAGACACTCCGCCGCGCTTTGCATAAATAATTCATTTCCTCTAGTGGGAATTGAACCCACAACTTGTCGCGTTTATAGTCGTACGCTTCAGTATAGAGCAGGAGGTGCTTCCGTAACAATTTAAGGTTTCCAGGAGGAGGACGACTTGTAAAACCTGACAAGCTTAAGCTGCTGAGCTTTGCGGGCATATGCACTTATTTTGTATGAAATGTACTGCAAAAATAAGTTAGTTAAGTCTTTTTTCTACAACCAATAAATTATCACGTTTAGGATTTTTTCTCTATTTTTATTGAGACAGACAGACAGAGAAGAATTTCTTTATTTGAACGGGAAGCGAACAACGGGAACAGAAAGTACCTACTCATTCAAATCGGAAAATTATTTTGGTGTCGAGTCGAGTCGAATCGAGGAAGGCCTTATTTTTAGCCTTTATTTCATTCCGTCGTTTCCTCCGACAGTCAGTCAAAGTTACCTCGCTTTTACCTTAAAAAGTAAAAGGCGTTAATCGCAACTAAATGTTATTAGTTTTTATATAAATTTATATTCACCTACTAACACTCACTTAGTTCAATAAAAACCCGCTCCTTCACGCATCGGCGACCTCCGATCCTATTCCTGTCACGTGTATAATAAGACCCGTAATACCAGATTAGCACATTCCATTGCGGAGGAGATTAAATGATTCTTTATTCCCTTTCTTTATAAAATTACGACCAACGCCAAAATGATTTATCTGTGACTAAGGAAATACTTGTTTTATATAACATGAGAGGAAAATCATACAGAGGAAACCTGGTGTTAGGACACTTCCATCATGTTCCCCACTTCCTGCTTAATTTGAGAGAGAGTAAAATCCTTACAAGAGAAAAGAAATGAACATAATTAAGTCCTCTTTCTTAAATTTTGTTTTATATTTAATTTAGATATTAAATTTAATAAAGACCATTCATATTGAATTTAGTAAGTAAAACATAAAAAAATGTTACTTGCGGCAATGCCTTCCAAATTCAGGTAGTGTCGTAGCACTAGATTCCTAGCTTCCCTCTGCGTAACTGCTGCGTGCGGGATATAGCGTGAAGCTCAAAAAGGAAGTCTAGACTCCCGGCAAGTTGCGGCTCTATCAAAGAGAACCCAGTGTTAAATCTCTCCATCCTCCGTTGATAATATTAGCTTGCCACCATTTTTTTGTTACATTACATAAGGTAGAGAAAAAAATCTACAAAAGAATATAAGCATCAAATGAACAACATACTCAGTTAATCCTATCATACGCTGCGACAGTAAGTTTCGTCGCCTATTGTCATATTTTTTGTAAGAGATACCTCCCACAAAAAAATCCTAAGCTATAACTATCAGGGTTCTATCATCGTTAAAACAGTATTAGCTACTGTGCCGTAACTCGTAGATATGATTATAAAAAATATATTTAAATATTCTAGTATCGAGGCAAAGTGCGGTATTCAATTCCGCCATCGTTTTGAATGCCGGAACTCAATACCGCATGAGAATGCCTCGAGAATTCGTCGGAAGGTGGGAAATGGAAGTGTCTTAAAGGGCACGGAGTGTCTTAACACTATATTAGGTATATTAGGCTACTACTGCTGATAAAGTGTGAAGTTAATGAAAATAAAATAACTAATCTAAGTATACTTTCACGTAATTTTCTCTTGCATTCAGTAGGGTGAACAAAAGAGGTCCCCAATTCGAGACAGTGGCGGAACTCAACCCAAGATAAAAAATAATTCTATTGCCTTGAAATTTGAATTCACAATACTTTTAATGTAGGTACTATTCAGCTTCACGCTGTATGCCGCATACAGCGGGGTAGGCAGAGGGAACCTAGTGTTAAGACACACCGTTCCCCACTTTCCGCCGAGTTCTGGAGGCATTGCGTGTTGAGTGGCGGAAGTCAACGCCACACTTAGCCTCGACACCAGAGCGAAGAAATGAAAATATAAATGTAAGCAAATATTTCATCACCTCGAGTGGGAATCGAACCCACAACCAGTCGATTGTACAGTCACACTTGCCCCTGCGCCACGACTGGCCTCTAATGTACTATTCAATTTATAGATATTTCTTATTTATACATTGCATTAAAAGTTGCTACTATAAGTTAAATCTTTTCATATTGGAATTCTCATAGTAAAAGAAGGTAACATGATATATTTTTCTCTAAAACAATAACAAAAATGATTGGATGAATGGTTTCTCAATTTATATTAATAAAAATCATAGTCATTTTTCTTCATGAAATCATGGGTTGATAGGCGAGAGAAACTGAACGATTTCTAATATGTAAATTTTTTATACATTTCTAAATATTTTCGTTTCTTTAATATGTGAATAACACTTTAAAAATATTAAAAAAAAGGTTTTTAATAAAAAATCGAAATAATTGAAAAGACTAAGGCCAGTTGTGGGGCAGGGGCACAAGTGTGCGACTTTCGAGACGATTGCCATCCGAGGAAATTAAATATTTAATTTTTTAAAAGGGAAGCGTTGAGTTTCGTCACTCGACACGCAATGCCACTAGAATTCGTCGGAAAGCGGGACACGGAAGTGTCGTAATGGGAACGGAGTGTCTAAACTCTAGGTTCCCAGGTTCCTTATACCTATTCTGCCATGAGTCGTTTACAACGTGAAGCTAAAAAAAGATAAGATTATCAACCAAAATTCTATCATGTCCAAATATCTATATTATAATACTAAAGTAGCGGCGTCAAGTGATGTGTTAAATGTGATCTATTAACAATGGAGGCGAATAATCTTCTTATTTTTAACTCTACCTACCTGAGATTTTGGTGACAATCTTACTTATTTATATTTTATGTGATTCTAGTTTTTATCTGCGGCTTCGCCCGCGTAGTCTAACGGTAATAACATAGAGTTGTATATGACACATGACATGACACATTATAAGTGTGAAGTAACTCGAACAACAGGCGCAGTGGCTTACATACAAACGATTAGCGTGATATTTACCTAACCTTCCTCTGTAAATGGGCTGTCCAACACCAAAACAATTTTTCGTGCCAATACTTCCTGAGATCAACGAGTTTAATCAAACTCACTCCTCAGCTTTACAATATTAATACGGATAAAGCTATTGTGGTGTATTAGAAATTGGGATAGTACTGATTGGAAACGCGATGGTCGCGAGTTCCATCTCATCGGAATTATGTTTCAGAAAAATTATTACTTTTGCCAATTCGCTAAGACATACAGCAGCGTTGGGTTCCGCCATTCAACACATAATAGTTCAAATTCGCTCTGCCTATCCATTTATAAACAAGAAGATTAACTTTCTTTTACTTAGTTAAACTCTATTTTTACCAGAGCTAGGAAAATGAAACCAAAACTCTTCTCTCGAGTGGAAATCGAACCCATAACCGGCTTCTATATAAGAGTACACCAATATGTTTCAATTCCCAACTCTCATCCCATTCTGTATGACATAGTCATGTATGTATAAGCCTACATTGTGGCGCTGAAAGGTCTAAGTGACAGCGCAATTTTCACGTTTTGTCACACATTTTGTACTCAGCTCTTTTCAAAAGTCCAATGAATGCCTTTTTTTCTATTCAACAAGCTGTTGTTGTTTGTCACGTCGTAATGGTTACGGAGATATCTTTACGAAAAAATCTATTACTATGTTTTTGTTTAAAACGCGACGGTTGTGGGTTCGATTCTATTTTGGGGGAATGAGTTATTGTCATTTCCTCGCCCTGGCAACAAGACAAAACGTGTCATTGAGTTCTATCACCCAACACGCAATGCCTCCAGGATTCGGCGGAAAGTGGGAACGGAGTGTCCTAACACTAGGTTCCCAGGTTCCCTCTCGCAGCAGGGCAGGATACAATTTAAAAATTGCCGCTTAGAACCAGTACCTACTTCATCAGCAATGTAAACATAAAATCGTGATAAAGACATACGAAGTTAGAACGTTAATTAATAAGCACATCACGTTTGCTCGTGTTTAAACGATTGCATTAGATGGTGGACCGCGTCATCTGAATACGTTAGTCAGTGGTTAAATAAACAATCTATACAGATTGTGTATACTATACTAGTATAGATTAGGTTTCTTAATGTGGAGAATGGAATTTCTTAACATTAGGTTCCCTCTGCCTACCTTACTATAGATATGTCGAATAGGTCAAAGTTACCTCGGACATTTAGAATTTATTATGAAATCACCAGTCAAATGACTAAAGTAGGGTTTACATTATACCACCACTTAGTACCACTCACGGTACGTTCTCGGTCCGATCTGAGTTTGTTAAAAATATTCTTATGTGAGAAACAACAAGAGCATTCATCCCTTGTTTGTCAATCAATCTCTTATATCTATATCTAAATATATTTCTCATACAAGAATATTAGGTATTTTCATTTAATTAGATAGTACACGAATGAAGCCGGAGCTTGAAGATATGCATATTTAATCTGTGATACAATATAATTTGTACATGATGGCGCGCATATTTAATTCTTCAAAACATTCAAACATTTGTTCTCAACTACAATAAATTTTATATCTAAATATAAATTTTAATACAACGAAATAGCCTTATTTTCGTTTGTGTTAACACGATATCAACAAATGAACCGACAAACTGACTGATGTCTAATAATACTGTAAATACCTCTTTTGTTTCACGACATAGTTCTAATCAATTTCTTGCATGAACTTGTTTTCGTCTATATTAGCTCATTAGCTCTTGTTAGTTTTTTTTAGGTTCATGCCTTTTCCCGCATATAGCAAGGTAGGCAAACGGAACCGAGTGTTAAGATACTCCACTTTTCGCTCTAATTTCAAGAGTCTGTCTCGTACCACAGCGAAGAAATGAAAATAATTCATTCCTCCAAGTGGAAATCCAACCCACGACCTTCGCGTTTACAGTCACGCTCTGCTGCTTCTTTATCTATAACTATTATAAATGACAGCCAAACAAGCACAATTAATAATCATTCTTCCTTACAAGTTTCACCAAAATCGGTCAAGACGTTATTTATTGCTATAGTCATATATCTTTGGGCGAAACAAAAGAATGACCGGAAACAACCGCCCGGAAGGAGGGATTGGCTCGGAAGTCGGTCTGAATATTGATTGTGGTTAATTAATTTTTACAAAGAGATTTACTTAGACGAAAAGAGCTTCTTTTTTTTCTATTAATTTTTATTCTTTACTATTAAGCACAGGGAACCTAGGGGTTATGTGTTGACTGGCCGAAATCAACGCTACGCTTTGTCTTGTTACCAGAGCGAGTAAATGAAAATAATTCATTCCCCCAAGTGAGAATCAAATCCACAACCGTTGCGCTTTAAAATAGCACGCCTCTGTGGCACAAGTGTGTTTCCTGTAGCTTTTATACATTTTTATTTAATTAAGCTAATAGTAGATATACAATATAATACTTGTGTAAGTAGATTAAATGTGGTTATATAATATAATTTTAAGAAATATTGAGTGGGACAGTGTCACACTGTAACTGAGATGGTCATGGGCGTATTTAGAGATATTTTTACGGTTGATTTTGCCACATACTTAAAATTAGGACAAAAAATATTTTAGCACGATTAAAATTTTCCATATATATATATATATATATATATATATATATATATATATATATATATAT
>DWAO01002097.1:0-16811 GCA_018230605.1 Heliconius congener
TTTAAAAGAAACTTGACAACTTACTCTTGCCTGTGTATAATTAAGTATAAAATTCAAAATGGATCTTGTAACAAAAAGATATGCCTAAAGCTTGCCTATCAACCTTTACTTTTGAAAAGGGAAGCACAGTGAAACAAATAAAAGTATAACTTGTCTATATTTTCAATTTAACTAAGCAGCGAAAAAAATATGTATTCAAACATTCAGCCGTTACGTTTCTAAATACAATATATTAACCCTAAACAGATGATTGTAAGACATGGGAAAAAACATTAAAAAAAAACAATTTAATGGCACTTACAACTCAAACTTTTGTCAACACAAAAAAGAAAAAAAAAAACTTCCGTATAAAGGAATAGATCGACGACCTTTTGTGACGCACCTATTTTTAGTCCCCTCAAGATGTCATATGCTTTTAATTATCTATTGACGTGCCCTTATCTGAATTGAAGTAGAGAAATTATAGTGTATTGAAATTAATATGCATATTTATAAATAACTAGTTTTTACCTGCGGCTTTGTCCTCTTGGTCAAATTGAAATAATTAAGAGTTGTGTATGACATATGTTATATTCTAGTCTCTAATAGAGACCAGACGTGGCGCAGGGCCACTAACTGTAAACACGACAGGTTGTAAGTTCGATTTCCACTCTAGGAAATGAAATATTCAAAATTTAAAATTTCCCTCTCTTCAAAATTTAGCGGACACTGAGGAACGGGATGTGTCTTAATGGGAACGGAGTATCTTAACACTATGTTCTTAGTTTCTCTCTGCTTACCTACGTGCTATATGTGAAAATATGTTAACCTAACCTAATTTTCCTAATATTTTTTAAGAAATTGAAAATTCAATTTAAAACTCATTTTTCAATTATTTCCTGAGATTAGTACGTCCAATACATTGTTCAGCCTTACAATATTAGTAACAGTTTTTATTTATAGAATAATTGCTAAAGACAACGGTTAAAGAGAAAACAGGTAACTGCAGTGAACCAATTTAGTGCGATGACTTGACATTATAAAATTAATTAGACTTTATTACGATGCAGTTGTTAAGAGAATTCCTTTTGCAACTATGTAACGATTGGAACAATCATTCAATATGATACATTAGTAATATCTTTGTATTTGGAAAAAAATAATAAAATTAATGTTATTCCTAGTCGAGGAAGTGAAATATTTCATATTTTTATTTCTTCGCTCTGATATCATGGCAAAGAGCGGCGTTGAGTTCCGCCCCACAACGGAGAGCTGGGAACGGAATTATCTTAATAAAAACTACTCCCTGCTTAAATTGGTGTGGATAAAATGATATAATTATGTGCGAGGTACATAGTGAAGCTGAAAAAAAAATGCCAAAAGTCCTTTATTTCTGATTAAGATAAAAAAATCGAACCCACACCCACTTCAACTTCGTATACAAAAATAATAAAAAAAAAGCACTAACGCTCCACAACCACTGCACTGTACTGCACTGTCATTATAATGCCAACGATAAAATATTACCCACATTTTTTACATTGAATAAAAAAAAAAATACGCATAATATCCATACATTAATAGAAAGGGTTTAATAGTCTATAAATCAGTATTTTAAACAATGGCTAGTCAAATTCGTACAAAAGGACGTGCCCCGTACAGACAAGTTTTTGTTACCGCATACCCGTGAAATGTTTGTTTTGTTTGTGTAGTGGCTTTCATATTTCTATAACCAATATTAACATTGTGCAAATAGTGTTTTTTTTCTTTCTTTCTTTCTTTATTTTCTTTCGTCGTGCTCCTTTTGTGAATTGTGTAAAATTGTTGATTTAGTTATTGTGTTTATTAAGTTGTGTGTGTGCTTGTGTGTTTAATTAAATGTTTGTTGAGTGTTTTAGTCTGTTTTTTTATTTTTGATTGAGATAACAGTTTCTCTTGGATTATTTCCATTTAATTCTTTTAATAATAGATCAAATATTATATTTTTTAAATTATAATCGCTAAAATATGTTACATTTTTTTCAAAAATTATTCTGTTTTTAACTATAAGTTAAAGTTAATACCTATATACAACCAAATTAATTAATTAGGTCTTAATTATATACCAAAAATATGCTGCTATGAATATAAACAAATAATAATGCTCCAAAAAATATGTTCTATAAAAACCTTTTCCTCAGTACGCAAAATAAACATAAATGTTAGATAAGACAAGAATTATGATATTAAAAGATACGTGAGATAAAGGGTCAAATGAATGTAGGCAACCAAATGGCGCCCATTGAAAAAAATTTTTAAAGGGTTTGGTTATTACAAAAGATCAAACTTCCGGTCCATCGGATGTATTGTGGCATCGAATATTAATAAGCATAGATAATGAAATATGTGAATATATTTATTATTATTATTACAGGAAAGAGTTTAAGTTACGTTGGGAACTGGTGATTTTAATTTTGGTTTGCATTAATGTGGCTTATAGAAGAAAAGAGAAAAAAATTGATATAAAAAATTGAACGAGTGAACGTGCAACTGTAAGCGTGACGGGTTATTAGGTAATGCCTCCAAAATTTGGCTATATGTAGGAAACGAAGCGCTTGAACACTGGGTTCCCAGGTTCTTTCTGCGTACCCTGTTATGTGCGGGACACAGCGTGAAGCAAAAAAAATCGTGGTGCAATGACAAAACATCTGATTGTAAACGTGATGGTGGTGGGGTCAATCACGACTGAGAGGAAGAAAATAATATTTTTTTTACTTGCTTGCTTGTTACGTAAGCGTTGAGTTTCGTAAATCAACACGCAATGTCTCAAGTTTGAAAATGTTAGGTTGAGAAGAATAGTTAAGTTGAGGATCTTGGCAAAAGAGAAAGGAGATATACTTTGCTTACTCAAGTATATTTATTCTTATTTTCTTCTATCTTTATTTTTTTAATAACATTAATAGCCTAACAAATTTAGCTCTCGATGTGTATTGACCATATACATACATCATACATAAATGTATCACCAAATCATCAAATCATCAAATGAATCACCAATGAAATATTAAACCTAGAATAATTTACTTCTGCCGGAAGTCATATAGGCCGTAAAGTTGACCACATTTTTATGGTAATCATAAATTATTTTTTAGAAACTAAACTGATATATACTATGGATATTACTATTTTAAGATATTTCATGACATTAAGATATAATTTATGAATTTAATCGTTTTAACTTTTTATGGTTTTTCTTTCATATTATGATTTTTGTATCCATAAATTTCTTAAAGTTCAAGCCATATTACGGATAGCCATACATAGATAGTACTTTACTGTATAATTACTGCATAATTTATATCATAGAATGTTTTCTCATATTTATTTATAATTTAAAATGACATACATACATGCCTTTGAAAACAATATAATAACTTATCACCTTTTCTTAGATTCGAAGCTTACATTATGCTAATGGCATTTAAAATTTGTTGACTAATATAAAACCTATATAAGTTTACATCGTACTAAATGTATGAACCCCGTTTTTTACTTACCCAAGCAATTGAAATTTAAATAAAAACATTTCGAACATCATCTTTTTAAACTTAGAAGTAAAACACAAATTTAATAAAATTTACTACATACTCGTACACACATTTCAAACTGCGAAATAAAAACCGTTTGACACTCCTATAAAACACTGTCAACCCAACAGACAAAATGATAATAATCGACGTACCTTCGTAATCCTCATTAATACAGGCAATTCATCAATGAAATACGTTACTATACAAAACACCCCTCGAAAATAAATAATAAACTAGAAATTATATGCAAATTCACGACTCATAAGTTTCTATAGAACTAACCCTTTAACGGCAAGGGGTAAAAATGGCTGTAATTTATTCACATTGAAAGATCATAGGACATTTTAGTGGCATTCAAAATAGTTCAACAACAGTGCTCAGACGTGTTTGATATTTAACAGATTTATAATTTTTAAAGTGTATCTGTGTTTTTTTTTATTTATAGATTTCTTAATCTCGGTTTTAAAAATCTGTGTGAATTTTCAGTTATTTTCCATAATAGTGATATGTCTAAAGCGTATGTATATTGTGTAGTATTATTTTAATTTGCATAAACATTTTTCGCTATTTCTTTATCTAAATTGAAAATAACACTTTTGAAGATAACTCAAAAACTCATTGATCTAAGTATATGTAAAATATAAAAGTTATATATCTGTCGCTTTATATAATCCATAAATAAAACGTCTTCAAGTCGCTTTATAAATTGGAATAAACAATAACCTAATGGAAACAGTAACTCAATATATTTGTCAATACATTTTCCATCGGGCTATGACTCCTATGTACGATGTATATTCGCAACGCAAACAAGCTATGTATGCTGACTTGACTAATATTCTATTGTGAACTTTGAATATAGGATACAGAGTTTAAATTTCTTTGCATTTTATTGGCGAGATCGGTCTTTATGACCAGTCGTTTGTCTTTTTAGTGTTTGTACACGTTTGATCGATTGACAACTTGTGGGTGGGGTCTGAAATGTTATTACCCCCGAATAGAATAGATGTTAGTTCTTTTGTATATTCGATTACTTGCTACTGATGTTGCACTTAAATTTTATTAGACCAATTAACTTCTTACAAACATTATACCTCTATATAGAGATATAATGTTTGTACTACAGAAGTCTATAAAAACACCGACTACATTTATAGCAGTTATGTTACAATGTGAAGAAATTGTGAATATTCTTCAATGGAAACAGAATATCAAGCTTAATATATAACATTTTATCTCTTACACCATAAATCCTTTCAAGATTGCTCTCAGAAAGGAACGTCTAGGACGAAAAAGGGTTAACAACGTATTATTATTCTAATAAGGACTTCAATTCTATAATTAAATGCAAAGTTAATTAATTTATTCCTTAATTAATGACTTCATACAATAAAGGAGAATTCGTAAAAGGCGCGTAGATTTTGTTTGAAAATTCTACCGCTACCACTCGTGGTATGTTTTGCATAGTTAGTTGTAACGAGTTCAGTTTTTTTCTCTAACAATCCAACCAATTTATAGTACGACCAAAGAACGCTTATTTTACTGTGAAGAGTAGTGTCGTAAAATTTTATTTAGTTGTTTACGTTTCAGATGCCTAATAAAGCGATACAAAGATTAACTATCTTTGTAATCGGTAAAAAGAGTAGTTCGAAGGACTTTGTATTTGTAGTTAATTGAAGGTGAGGACTTAATAGTACTTACTAATTCAACAGTTTTGAATACTAAATATATCTACAAAAAAATACTTCTACTTCTAAGTAATTTTTATTTTGATATTTCTTATATGACTTCGTTAAATTGTAAAGTACAGTTATTTACTAGGGATTATAAATTAACCATGTACAAAATTCAAATTTCTAATAAATGTAGTATATTTTTTTCCTTTTTAGTTAGTGCTAAGTAATAAGTACATATCTTCAAATTTACAATTAAATCTTTAAAATAAAATTTTAATAGTCTACAAATTATGTTTGAAAACATTGTATTTGAATACTAAATATTAAATTAGTATTATGTAACAGTGTCAAATAAAACCAACTATAATAAATAGATTTTACGATCGTTTTCAAAGCACCAATGTCGTCGGTCAGTGTCTTTAATATCCGATACAAACGATATTCATCAAATATCGACATTTCGTCTTTTTTTTAAGTGAAAAATTATATTTTATTGCTTACAAACGTAAGATTTTCTTAATTTAATATCATATTCATTACAATTAATAGTAATTCTCATATATAATAATATAGTACTTAGTTATAAATAAAAGAAATTATGACTATTTTACAAGAAATATTAGACCTTATAAAAGTAATATCAATACCATATTGCTTCACAATTTATATTGTTTAATTAGCTTATTAAAAGAGCTAACAAAAATGTTTTTATGATGTATTGGGTGAATTGAAATATTGCGGTAATCACCGTATATTTCAATACAACAATTTGCGTTAAATGTTAAGGAACTTTTAGGATTCCGTCCTTTTAAGGAAAAAAGCAACCCTTATAAGATCACTTTGTTGTCCGTTTGTTTGTCTGTTTGCCTGTCAAGAGCTGTTATCTCAGGAACGCTTGGAGGTATCGAGTTGAAATTCAAACCATATAATCAGATCTACGGCCCTATTATTTATAGAAAAAAACGTATTTCTATTTTAATTTAGAAAAAATATGGCCCTTTTTATATAGCAAAAAAAACATGTTGCGACACTATAAAGGGAATTAAAATTCATAGGGTATTTCCACTTGACCTAGAATTATGAAATTGGGCACCTAACATCTACAGATAGTAGAAAAAATCTGAAACATATTTATTCAAATCCTAAAAATAATAGCCTTAAAAGGGGGCAAAATTTAGTATTAAAGCCGGTAGTATTGAAGCGCATAGGAGGGCAAGGGGAGGGTGAGGTATCAGGTGAAAGGACTCTGCCTAAGCTAAGCTTAAATTTTAGAAAAAGCTCGAGACTTCCAATTTCTGTATGGAACTCGGTGGGCGAGCCCGACTCACGCTTGTCCGGTTTTCTTTTAATTTAAGATTCCCTGCACTCGTGAAAGTAATATATAAATAATATATAAATACTAATAAATTTCTTTATATTATGTAACATAGTATTAAGAAACTTCGTTCTTACTTGGTATTCTATTTCAGACACACTGCGTCACGCATTGCATTTAATATTCATCAGTTTTGTTTATTCTTAAATAAAATTAAAATTTTTAACATATTTATTCTATATTTAAATAATATTAACCTAAAATTTTCTGCATTTGAAAATAAGTCCAAAACTGAATAAGGAAGATACCCTATCGATTTGTCCCAAGCCCTACGTACATAGCGTGTGAGTATGTAAGAGGGTTCGCGAGGGTGGCTAAACTATTACGTAAAAGTATATAAATTATTTCGTTCCGTCAATGTTAATGGAAGTTCAATTTTATTTTGTGTGTATTTGAAATAGCCAATTTTCTTTACTTTTTTGTTATAAAAATAGTTAATTTTTATGTTGTTTTACGCTAAATTGACTGATATATAACTTTTTTAGTGGTATTTTATAGGAAAACACCATTAAAAATTATTTTTTCTCCTAAAATAACCAATAATTTTAAATTTAAATAAGTATGCTTTTACTTAAATTAATTAAAAATAAGAAAATGAACTGATAATGGTGTTTATCATTTATAAAATTTGTCGTCATGGTTTACGTTCGAAACTGCCTTTTCGATACGCATATAAAAATTTTGTACGTTATTAAAAATTGAAAATAAAATTGCTTCATTGCTTTAACAACTAAAATTATATATATTTTGTGCTTTAAACAATAAACTAACGGTTCAAGGGAGCTTTAAATTCTATAAAAAAAGCTTACGTCGATAAATTTACTTAAAAATAGACGTTTTGCATAACTAAGAAAATAACAAAAAACTGTTTTTCAAAAGATAATTAATTTTAAATTACATAAATATATAGAAAATAAATAAATATATAGTAATATTTTTCGTAGTTAAGTAATTAACATTACAAAAATATTCAAAAATAGTCATGGATTACTTAAGTCACTACTTCTTACCTGCATTGAGGCTTCTGTCAAAGTTTATAAGTTTTACGCGGCGCGAGTTTATTAAGAATTATATTTGCACAGATAAAAAAGGGAAATCCCTATACAATTACATGAAATGTTCAATTCATATTTATATAGAGCACAGATAAAGAAGAAAAATAAAATTCAAATTTGGAAAAGACGCGTCCCCAAGGAAATTCGAGAAAATCGTCGTCTCCTGGCGACGTACGGCGAACGAATGTCCCGCTCAAACTACGCTACAATTTCCTCCGCGAAAACCGAATCGACTGCGCTGTATAGCGAAGGGTGGTTTTTCCTTCGAATTTCATAAGTATCTACCTTTCTTTATATCTGAGCACAAGAACTACGCTCACCCCTTGAGAATACGTCGTGAGACTTGATCGCGATGCCGCGATGTCCTCGTTACAAACGACTTGCCGAAATACCCACGTTTTATACTTTAAAGCAATGCGTCACGTCTGATATTCCCACTTCATCCCGCGAAGAATCCGACATTCTGTTACATAAAGTTTTCTAGTAAGGCAACGGTAACATAGATAAAATGTATTGGGTGAACTGAAATATATTTATGTATGTAGATTCGTGTAGGTTCCAGAGTAAGAAATGGTGTGGGCTTCTTTCACGTGAGTCGATGGAGCCTCGTTTTATGTCTACGTATAAAATGTAAAAATGTATTGCGTAGTAAAATATGAATTTTGATACGAATTCAGGTTAATCTGATATATACGTATCCAGTATGTAAATTTGATAGGTTTCCTTTTATGCGATGGTTAATGCTGTCGTCTATTTTGGACGGTCTTCGTCCATGAAATATTGAACCGTAACAAATTAAGGTTATACGTTCAATGGAATTAATGAGTGGAAAATTATAAGCCATTGGACGTGCTAATTTTTACACCCTAAAAGCGGCCACTCATGTATGCTGTCACGCTGAAGCAAGTTTTACGGGTAAACGGTAATTGGGTCCGGAAAATTTGCTCAAAGTGGCTGCTGGATGTCGCGCCGCCAACTTCTGCTGATGTTCGCAACTTCGCAAAAAATTAAAATGAACGTGTCTTAAATAAATGCGAAATTATTCCACAAGCAACAAGTTTCATTCATTCACGGGCAAGGGAGAAAGCAATCCAATTAGAAAGGGAAAGAGAGGAATTTAAAAAGTGAACGCCCGGAAAGTTAGGCGGGAAAGCTCCGTGCTAATAACCTGTTGCTTCCGCGGCTAAATTAAATATGAGAGCGGGCCGCGGCGCCGCTGAACCTTATCGATACATGTTCAGAAACAAATAAAAGAACTAAACCCATAAATTAGACTGTCGCGACGTAAGATTTATATGCTCAGTCTCGCTTCATAAAAATTTCTAAACTATCGTTCCTCCGCTTCATATTTACGATATTGGATCTGCACGATACAAGTCTTTCCTTAAGAATTGCGCACATTTATCATCTCCAATTTATAAGCCGCCTTCATCTTTGCCACCCTAGAACCCGTGGTGTTATCGTGAAATATCGATAAAGTAAAACGCTGACGCTGCAGACACCCCTACAGTTATTCCTTGACGTTGTAAGAGAGGAATGGCGAAGCGTCGATGGCTATGGAAAGAAAGTGATGGGAGATAGTACTGCGACGAGATAAGTGTTCTAATTTATACTCAAATTGCAAACGTCGTCGTCACGAGAACCACGTGCTAAATAACCATTTCATTTAACTTAGGACGTATGTTCTGTTTTCATTTAGTGGAATTTTCGCCTTTATTCCGCTGCTTATAAGTAATATAATACCATTCTCAGATAAATCAGTAATATTGTCTAACAATTTCTCATTTTTGAAAACGAATTGAGGACTTACGTCGAGTTTCGCTCTTATTGGTTGGCTTTTAAGATGAATTTTCTGTGTGGGCAAAGTTTGCAAATTAATACATCAGATTTTAAAAGAAAGACGTGCATACTAACTAGGGCTGTGTCAAGGTCAAATTGTCGGTATTTATTAGCGACTCGGTTACTGGGTTAAATGATTCTTAGGGGTGGGTTTCTGCGATACGCGTCTTTGATTAAAGACGGCTGGAGCGTTGAACGGTTAATTGTTTAGTTGCTTGGCTTAATTTATCGAGTTTATACCGCTTTTTGAAATATGAAGATCTGTAATTAGGCATATATTTATAGGGTTTTTCATTTTTGGCTTACAATTTAGTTCTGTAGTACCCATTTATAACACACACAATTTGTGACTATTCTTGTTGGTTTTGTCTTAATGAAATAAAGATTACCTTTAAGTTTAAGAAAAAAATGTTTTCTAAATTCTTATTTATAATACTTTGTCATTATTTATATCTTTATTCATACGTTCTGCGCAATTTATTTAAGTTTACTATTAACCATAAGTGAATATAAAAACGGTAACTAACTAACCTCGTATATAGGCGTCCTTTAATGTAAAGCATATACATAAAACCAATTTCAATCTTAATACGGCAAATAAAAATCGACAAAAAAAAACCTAATGGCGACGGAATTGTTGCAATAAATATACAAAATTTTTCACTACACAATTTCGATGGACTTCTTTAATTTTTTTCCTTATAATCCACTAAGAGTTCGTGTAGTATTTGGAAGGGTAAATAATTCTACATATGCGATCGGTGGCTGCATATTGTAGTCTAACAAGCAACCCTTGAGATGTCGATGGGGGAGCACTACTGTGGGCGGAGTTGGAGATATGTGTATCTGAAAATTCTGCGTAACTCTTTACTTTCATACATTTTGCTAAATGCTTAGAGCATTCAAAGAAGCGAACATCAGTTTCTAATAATCTCATAATTTATATTTATAATAATGATTAAAAATATTTTTTTCTTTTTGCATTATTTACCTGACAACAAACGTCTTTTGTATGTAACGAGTTTACTACTTTGAAATCAGATTTGAACCTGCACCTACTATCACACTGTTATGACAATATTAATCATGTCACTGTACTAAATTTATAAAAATACCACAATTATAGATTAAATTTCTCTATACGAATTCACAAAATGTGTTACTAAATTTACGTTCACTCCTTCCGCAAGTAAGGCGTAGCGCTTGTCAAAACGAATAGGAAATATGCAAGAAAGAGGGACTGGATAACAAGCACGCACACACAGCACATGAGGTCGGCCATCTTGAGCCATTCACTATCGGAAAATTTAGTTTGGCTCCTTACAATGAAATAGAAATAAAATATCGTCTCGATAGGAATATATTGAGACGTTGGCGGCTTATTGTAAGGCTAGTACCTACTAGGTATATGGCGGGATGATTGTAGATTCAAGAATATTATGAGATTAAATTTTTATTAGTTTCTCGTTTTATTCACATATATTGGGAGTAAGTGAGTACGTAATGATAAGACATTCCATTCATGACTTTCGGACTAATCGCGGAGCTTAACGCCGCATTTTGTGTGAACTGTGAAATAAAAGTAACTGATTGAAATAATTGAATGGTTTTTACGTGTGAGAATCAAACTTGATACGACTGTGTTTTAAATACGGACATTTTTTCTAGAAAATTTCGCTTAAACTTAATTTCATTTATAAAAAGGAGATAAACCATGTTATTTACATAATGCCTAAAAAAGACGGACTTTGGTCATTCAAATTCGAAGGTTTTCAATACAACCTATATTTTGAGTATTCGATGTGAATAACCAAAAGAAAAGGGTCTTTTTCAGTTCACTGTTCCTTTTCTGCTTTATTGGTTTTGAATTGACATTCTTTTATGTACTCTCTATATACATACGTAATTAATTTAATTAGGAAATCACTTACGTTTATATTTCGACATTTCAAAAAAATAGGAAAAGTCGACGTTGAATGTATTGAAAACAAGCTAATTAACTTAATATTTGTGATATATTAAAACAACCATATTTTTTTGTAAAAGCCTTCTTCCCATTGTTTATCTTATCTTTATATGATCTTTGAATAGTAACTTTCTGAAATAGTACCTATAGGTAATACGATTTGTTATATAAAAGGATACGTGCACGAAATTGGGCTTCGTATGTTTTTTTTTTATTTAATTGATGTTAAACTTTAATTGTATTAATATACAATTAAAAAAGTATTTAAGATGACAGTAATACTTTAATGTAAGTAGTTATATAGAGTGTCATATGAAATAATTAAAAATAATATGGTCAAACCAATTAACATCAAATAATCTTGACTTTGTGTTAACGAAATTTTAACACACAATACTTACTTTAGGTCATCGTAGACATGACGGCGGTGGTTTCGATCTAAGTTCGAGAATATTAATTATTTCCTGGAAGTAGAAAAAAATGTGGCGTTGAGTTCCGCCACTTAACACGCGATGTCGAAATGTCTTGATGTCCGCTATATCCAGGGCACAATGTGAAGCTAAAAATTTCTTATTCTTTATACAGGAATAAATCGCTTGAGACAAAGAAATGAAACATCGAAGCTCATAAGGTTCAGAGTAAAGAGCGAAATTTGTTAGAAAATTAAACACAAAATATTTTTTGGCTGGAAGAACTCGATTCGACTTTCTTCTGAAAAATACAATGTGATTGTACTATAGCGAAGTCTAGCTATCGATGTTCTAAATTTTTAAAGAGATATATTTTTAATATTAAAAATAATATTAAGGCATTATGGTAGATATTCTTCAGTCCTTCATATTTAAATAAGATTGAAGGTTAAGGGGTTTTTTAAACAGTTTACCTGATCATATGATTTCAATCAATAACTTTATAAAATCATATTTTTTTACATTCATTTTTACATGCACAATACTATTCATATATATTTTTATTTTTAGGGGCCCTAGATGGCTCAAGGATTGCGTCCTTGTTTTGTCTTTCTATTTAAAATATACTTAAAACTTAAGTACTTATTACCAAATAGATACTATATGTTTGTAAACATTTTCTAGCCCCAAACAAAATGCTAGTAATAAATAATTATAATGTAAAGACGTAAAAACTAGCATTCAGTTTTTTTATATGTAAAGTATGGTTCATTGAAGTACTATATTATCAATAGCATGTTCGTGATATGAAACATCACGGGCGATAAAATTCAGTAGTAAGGGAAAGTAATTTGCGAGGCGATATAGCGAGACGCATATTTTCGGGCCGAAAGAGTGAAATCGACTACCGACTGAAACAAATGTGATGCATTCGTCGCTTTAGTGACGGTATTATATCGATATATCTAGCGAATAGTGAAATTATGCAGATTTTTTTAATATTTGAAAGTGTTATTGGTATATTTAGTATATAAGTTTTTCATTTATAGTATTCTTTTTTGGTATATGCTTGCACAATTTTTTACAACCATGTCGTCTAAGTGAACGCACCCTGCTATATTCAAATTGCTTAGAAATTTTAGTATTGTTTTTATAATATGAAGTAATAATGCTTATACATATAAGTGTCTAGGGAAAAACAAATGATTAAATAATATGGAATCTTTATAAAGACGAAATAAAAATGAAAACACCAAGAACATAACTATAAAATGCATAAAATATGAAAAAATATGAATCAGAAACTAAGCTATATTTAGTAGAAAATCAAGCAAGACTTTACCGTGCTTATTTATAAATCAATTATCATATAAAAGGCTTGTCAAGATACTTGAAGGGACTATGGCCTATGGGGGTAAAGGCCTATGGTGGCGTGCAGTAATTTTAGATTTTATAAAATATTAATTAATAATTGATTTATAAAAGTGTACATTTATAATTAAATGTTCTATTACGTTATCTACAAATTCATCTACAAGAGATGTTTCATTCGATTTCAATGCAATTTTCACATAATATACAAATTAAATAAATAAAACATTGATACTATAAAAATAATTTAAAAAAAACATCATTACAGTACAGTATTAAATATCATGGCTAGATAATAATTTCTTAGTTCTCCACTTTACACCAAAACTTATGCCATGAGTGTCAAATTTCGGATCTGAAAAAAAAAAGAACATTATTCCTAGTCGGATGTGTTAAATAATCATAGAAAATATTACTTTTATAATTGCTTTATAGATTTTTTTTTCAATTTACAAAGTCATCATAATTAATATTATCGATATACATATAGCACATAACTAATCCAGGAAGTGGATCGCGTTCGAGCGAGGAATTTCAGTATAAATGTAAACAGTTTTGCTAGTGACGTCTCACCATCAATTACATTTTCGTAAGTAACAACACTTTAGTGGGGGCAGACCGTTTGTTTTTATTTATAATGCTGTTTTGAGCGGGATTTACACTTGATTAAAGAAAAATCATTTTTTTTTAGAATAAATTGTAGATATATACATAATCTGTAATTTTTTTTCGATATTTATTAAATATATTTTTAATTTTTTAAGAATGTATATTGCTTCTTTATTTCTTAAACAAATTTCTTTTAATTTGGTTTAAAATGCGTACGCTTAATATATTCATAATTTAACTGTGTGATATGATGACCATATATTTTCTTATATGTTGCCCTGAATGTATTTTTTGAGAGGATATAAATACTTAGTGAGGGATTAATTAGTCGTGGCGCAAGGGTACAATCGTGCAACTATAAACGCGACAGGTAGTGCGTTCGAGTCCCGCTCGAAGAAATAAAAAAAACAACTGCAAATAAGCTGCCGAAACAGAGCGCTAAAAATTAAAAAATTGGAATTAATTGCAATATTGCAATTCTTAGTATATAAATCTTCTGCTGCGTACCATATAGAGTTAATATAATGTAAAAATTATATAATAAAAATGTACTCTAAGCTCTACACTCAACGGGTTTTGATTGCGTGTTGTGAACTAACATTCATGTTGATGATATCATAAAATACTTGTATTTTATAACTGCCAAATTTTCTTCGCCTGCCGTCTGTAATGGTGCTTAGTTATTCGTTTGTTTTGCAAAATCTTACTTAATAACTATATATATACTTATTTAGTCTTACTTCATATTTATTACTAGCATTTACACGCGGAGTCGCTTCTGTGGTCAAGTGGACACAACCAGTGGTGTATGACACATTCTGACAGCCCGAAATAACTCCGATCATATATATGTACAGGGGGTTAAAATATAATTAAATGAATTGTTTCATGCCTTTTTCATGTTATGTTACTTTAGTAAAGTAAATTGTGCTCCAATGTCATTAAAAACTATCCAATAAAGAACAAAACAAATATATTTTTTGGTTCTCTCCACTCTCCGAGCATTTCAAAGACCAACCTGCATTGTCCAATATCTAGGAACGTAAATCTTCTAAATTTAAACACTGCCAGAGTGGAAATCGAACTCACTTCATTGTATTAAGACATTTCTTAACTGCCCCATTACGTTATAAACCTCGAAAACTACAATAATTTATATTAAAGTGATAAATTGTTATGAAAATTTGAAGTAACTGCTATATTGTGTCTCAGGTAAATGAAACCAACATAAAACCCATTGTGAGAGACACAAAGCGAAAATACCGAGTGAATAGGTTATTATTTATTAAGAAGACATAGTGATGTTTCCTCGCATAGCTCTGACGACCGGTGACATGGAAAAATGAATATATATTTAATATTAAATATACACACTAACGAAAACCTCATACAAATATACTACGTACGTTTCTAAATAAAAATCGAAAAAAAAATACTACGCACACGTCAGTTGTGGGTTGAATTTTTTTTGTTGTAAGTTTCTTTTATCTTGTTATTTAGACAAAGCACAGCGTTAGGTTCCGCCTCTTGATATTACTAAAATAGTTGGAAGGTAGAGTATCTCAGCTTTAATTTCTCATAGCCTATCTCGTAAATAAACGTCAATTCCGTTGAAAAACATAAAAAAAATATCTAGATGTCTTTCAGCTATAGTTAAGTCACCTTTTATCAAACCCACACATGTGTATAACAAAATTTTCCTATGTACGCACACATATAAACCATATAGTACTCTATTCGCTACGCATGTAATAACTGTTTATTGTCCTTCTTAATGTATTGTAAAAATAACTCTTATATAAAAGTAATAAGGTTGAATTTCCTATAACTATTGGATAATACATATGAAGTTTTAACATTTTAAAAGAAAATTTAGCATAAGAATACAGTTGAATTTCGGTCATATGTCATATGAAATACGGTTCGAAATCCTACGATATTTATCAATTGTGAAAATCGCGTGGGTGCTTTAACAAGGGTTAGTTTTCGGTACACTGCGCAACTCTACCGCGCATTGCCAATATGGCGGAGCACGCCATTTTGTTACAGAAGCTAAAAATACGTATTGTTTTTTGCTATTTCTTGTTTTAGTATAGCATCATTGTAGAGTTTAAATGTGTATATAAGTTATTAAAAATGAAACGTGTTTCTTTTTGTAAGGTAACGCCTAAATATTATGTTAATATATGCAACACATAGTTTAAGGTTAAAATTAAATTTTTCTTTCTCACTTAAACATTTTAATATGATATATATTATTGTTAAGACTCTTTTAAAAGAAGATTTTATATTATTGTCATTAACTAAACTTTATACAGAATATTAAATACTTAATGCTAAAACCATACTCTAATCACTAAACAACTATACTGAAGGGACTTAGCATTTTATGAGGTTATAAAAAATGGTCGTTATATAGGGACAAAAATTATATCTAAAATTTTACAAATATTATAATATTTATATAAGATTATTTAAGTCACTTCATAAATAAAAAATATTTATGCTATAAGTTATTAATTATAACATATTTTCTTTGTTACAGAGATTTCGCGGCATCATCATAAAATAGAACAGCAATAAAAAATGTATATCCACAGTTATATTATCTTCAAGTTTCAATAAAAAATCGTATTTTACATAAGTAAATGATTATTATATAAACTAAATATAATTTTGAAGTTATACAATAATGTTTTTACTTGAATTCACATTGTAGGTTTTTTTAGAGCCTGACTCCAATTTTAACAATCAATATTAATAAAATCAAAAATTAAAATAAAATTAAGAATCTTTTCATCAAAAGCATTATTTAAAAGAAAAACCACTGATACATCCTTGAAATCGTTCTCAATAGACAATGTTTTTCTCCATTTTAAAACTTTATATAATAATATTTTTCGCTTTTTGAGGCCAGTCGTGGCGCAGCGGCACAAAGTGTGACTGTAAAACCGACTGGTTG
>DWAO01002098.1:0-16809 GCA_018230605.1 Heliconius congener
TTAAATCAATAATCATGTAGTTTAAGCGGGCGAAGCCGCTGGCGAGCCGCTAGTATATAATATGTGCAATTCTCAAATCAACCGTTAAGGTTCGAATTTCTCAGTTTTCGTAGGGAGACGAAATATATATAGCATGTAGAGTAGCGAAACTTAACGCTGCGCTTTGTCTTTTCACCTTCTTACAAGATTCTTTATACCAGAATGAGGATGATCAAAATATTGAATTTCCCCCTAAAGGGAATCGGACCCTCAGCTATCGCGCTTACTGTCAGTAGATCAAGCTTTAGAACTTTTAGTATTACTATTTCTAAATTCATTCCATAAGTACATGCAGCATCTTAAATGGTTATTAATAAACTGACCTTGACCGGAGAAAAATTGTGTGAGACAGCTTATGGTCATTAAAAGACTTTTTATTCATGTAAATTGATTTTTTTACGTAGCGCTGTATTCTGATGGCTTGAAAGCTTTAGAATAAGGTTATTTACTTTATGAATGTGAATACAGTGGCAATAATATATAACAGATAAGAGTTTTGGATACAACATTTATATAATGTAAATATATTGTAACACTTGACTTATTATATAAGTGATTTATAAAATCAGCTTCACACTGTGTCCCATGCATAGCAGTGGAGGCAGTGGGAAACCTAGTGTTAAGACACTCCGTTATCCATGGCGGAACTCAACTCCGCGCTTTGCCTCGATAATAGAGAGAAATTAAAATATTAACTTAATTTCTCGAGTGGAGCTCGAACCCACAACCAGAGTCGCATTTACAGTATTACACTTGTGCGTCTGCGCCACGACTGGCCTTAAGTATCTTAATTATATAGGTATTTCGAAATAAATAGATTTGTTAGACAATCATCGTATCCTTCACCGAGTAATATACTGGTGGTAGAAGTTAAATAGACAAAGTGTGTGTTGTTTGTAGTATTGTTACTCAGACTCAAACCTTTGTAAGGGAAAGAATTGTATATCTTTTCACATACTATTTTACATACTACTCTTGTACAATGTAAATATATATTTTCAATTTAACTATATGTTCTTTTTGTGTATTTGTTACGCTATTTCTCCGTAGTGCTACGCTTTGTCTTACCAATGGGGGCAAATGAAAATAACGATTTCCCTAAATGGGAACCGAACCCACAACCATGACCCTTGTAATCAGTGCCCCACTGCCTGCTATGGTAGAGCAACATTAAATAAAATTGTTCAAATATTTTTAAATTGTAAATTTTTCACGTGTTGTCATTAAATAGATTGGATCTAACGAAGATTAGTAAAGGAAAAAGACTTAAGCCTTAAGATGCATAATAATGTTTGTTTTGTCTTTCCTTTTTCCTTATAAATTACACAGAATAAAAATGACTTTACTAATTAACCTGAGAGAATAAAAAGAGAATCTGGGAACCTAGTGTTAAGACACTGCATTCCTCACTGCCGAATTCTCGATGCCTTGCGAGATGAGTGGCGGAACTCAACGCCGCTTTTTACAACTTCTAGACAATAATATTCGAAATAATTTCTTAGAGAAGAGAAAGAAGTAACTCAATTTTTTTTCCTGATAAAATAATTCACCTTTTTCAAATAACTGTAAGCGCAACGCTTATGAGTTCAGTTCCCACCACTCCCACTGAGAATGTACTAATTTTAGTAACTAGACAAAGTGCGGTGTTGCGTTCCGCTACTGTTTAATAGTAAGTAAAGTAGGATGTTTTAAGCCTGCATTCAATGTGCTTGTATACGGGATACAGCGTGAAACTAAAACTCACCGCTAATCCAAACTCACCATCGCGCCTACAAAATTTATAAAATCTTATACTAAAGTAAATTCAATAACATCGAGCTCTATCCTAGCAATTTGTATAAGCGACCGTTGTAATAAATAAGTGGCTCGAAACAAATAGATTTGTGAGACAATCACTTTGTCCTTCACCCAGTAATATACTGGTGGTAGAAGTTAAACAGACAAGCCGTTTACTTCGAACTGTTTAGTTGTTTAAAGTTAATAGAATTTCTGTAGTTATAAAATAAATCAACTTCACGCTATATCCCGCACACTGCGGGGTAGGCAGAGGAAATCTAGTGTTAAGACACTCCGTTGCTCACTTTCTGCTGAGTTCTGGAAGCATTGCGTGTTGAGTGGCAGAACTCAACGCCGCGTTTTGCCTCGAGACCAGAGCGAAGAAATGAAAATATAAATTTGAATGAATATTTTATCTCCTCGAGTGGGGATCGCACCCACAAACTGTCGGTTTTACAGTCACATTTTGTGCCACTGCGACACGACTGGCCCTCAATATATTCTTATATTTTATATAATTTCTAGTTTATACGAGGCTGTTGTGAGTTCGACTTCCTCACGAGAGAATGAATAATTTTTGTTTCCTTATTTTGGTTACAGGATAAAGTGCGGCGTTAAGTTACTCAACATACATTCTACATTCTACATTCAACACGCAACGTCTTGAAAGCTGGTCGGAAAATGGTGGATAGTTTCTCTACCTAACTCTCTTATGCGGGATACAGCGTAAAAACTAAAATCCAAGAAATAAATATCATAAATCACATAAATTTTCAAGTCACATAGTTTGTTTAGAAATGCGTGTATCTCAATCTGAGTTCCCTTACAAAGTTTTTAGTAAAGTAAGTAATGAACAAATATAAAACAGGATAAGGCTAAAAATAATGTAACACCAAATTATTTTTTCCTTTTCGCCTTTTAAAACATATTTTAGGAAAAAATATAAAATTGTGAGGACGTCGTGACGCAGGGGCTCAGATATGTTACTGTAACGAGATGGCTGTGGGTTCCATTCTCACTCGGGGGAATGAATTATTTTATATTTCTTCGCTCTGGTTACACAGCAAGCCGCGGCCTCCAGTTCCGCCCCTCAGCGTACTGTGCTGTGTAAGTTATATCTCCACACTAGGTTCCATTTACCCATCCTGGCTATATGAGGGTTAATAACGTACATTGATAAAAAACAGCTTTCTATTCATTTATCTATTTGAACTGAATTTCAAGTCGTTTCATAGTATTAAGTCTAGACATTACGGGGGCCTAAAGGTACATTAATCTTTGACATTAGCAACACGGTAGCGTTAAGAGCGAGATAAGTTACGCATCGAATACTTTTTATGTAATGTAGGAAAGTTGTTAATGAATAAGTGATTTTTAGAGAAAATTTAATATAAAATGTGTCATATTTTTTTAAAGTCAATTATGGGAGTTTAGTATTTAATATATTTTTTCACTGAGTCATCGTGGCGATGGCGGAGTGGGTTAGTCTCTCACTATAGTTTTAGATGCTATTTCCATTGAAGACAATGATTATTTTTATTTCCTTTTGAACTGATGAGACGATAGTGACGTTGAGTTCCGCCACTCAACACACAATCTCTTGGGGATTAAAGTTTAGCACAGAGGGTCTTGACACTAGGTTCTCTTTGCCTACATTGCTTAAATTGGAATGCAGTATAAAGTTCTAAAAAATCTTTTTTACTGTAAAGTAAAATTTTAATTTATATTTCGACATTACTTGATGGAAATAATTATTTTAGCTTCACACTGTATGCTGCACATAGCATCTACCTAAGATGAAACCTGTTAACGTAGTGTTTAGACACTCCGTTCTCAATTAAGACACTTCCGTTCCCACTTAACGCCGAATTTTTGAAGCATTGCGTGATGAGTAGCGGAACTCTACATCGTTACTTATGAGAGGAAATGAAATTATTAAATTTTTTATTCCCCCGAGAGGCAATTGAACCCAAGGCTGTTGCGCTTTTAGTCACAATTATAAATATTAAACCAATCTATTCTAATATAAGGAATAAAATATCTGATATAGTTTTTTTTTTTTCACTTCAGAATTTTGGCAAGCTTGCCTTATAAATTGTCTTAAATTTAGTGTTTGTTTTATTTGAATCTCTGTATAAATAAAAAAAACTATATCAATATAAATTCGACTAAAAATCTGTTTCATTGAAATGGCTAAAACATTCTTTTTCAATGAATAGATATTGTCTTTAAAATGTAATTTTAACACGAAATTTACTTAGATTAGTAACTAAATAATCGTGTAGTTCATGCGGGTGAAGCTGCGACCGGGTCGCTAGTGTATGATAAATTTAGAAATTTGGGAATTGGAGATGTAAAATTTAATATCTCTGTATAATTTCTAAATTTAACATTTGTCTCAAAATCTTATGTTACAACCTCTGAGCCAGGAACTTTGTTTTAGCGTCAGAGATTTAAGTTATGCTCATTAAACGTGTATTTAGTGAGGTAGTTATGTAATATCGATAGTCATATAATTAATGAGACCAGTCGTGGCACAGGGGCACAAAATTTGACCGTAAAAGCGACTGGTTGTGGGTTCGATCCTCACTCCAGGAAAGTGTATTAAATATTTATTAAATTAAATATTTATTTATATTTTCGTTTCTTCGGTCTGGTGTCTAGGCAAAGTGCGGTGTTGAGTTCCGCCATTCAATACGCAATGCCTCCAGAATTCGGCGGAAAGTGGGGAACGGAGTGACTTATCACTAGGTGACCTCAGCAGGGTATGCTGTGTGCGGGATACAGCGTGAAGCTGATTTATTTATTATATGATTCATATAATTAGTTAAAATAAACGAAATATTATTTATTGAATTTTATTTTCAAGGAATTCAAACAGTAAAGAAGATTTTTCTTTCAGCTTCACGTTGTATCTCACACATCCCACACAGTAACCCTACTGTGTGGGATGTGTAGTGCAGTGCTCTGCAGGTGCTGAGAGAACTTAGTTTTAAAATACATAATTTGTCACACTCCCTTCTCCGTTAAAGAACATTATTAAATTAGAAATTATTAAACATATTACTATTACACATTATAAGCTCGTTTCACCTTTTCAACATTAACACATTAAGTATGAATAGCTGAACTTAGCGCCGTGCTCTGTCTACCAGAGCGGTGCAATGTTTCCTTAAAGACTGCCATTGCGACACGACGGCCTTAAACTATTTTTTTTACTTTCTACACATTCAAAATAAAATACGTGTCGATAACCTTAGTTTTCAAATCGACGTCACTATTTTCGAACATTTTAGAGAGAGTCTTTAAGTAAATACGAATGCGAAACGTTACATACACGCTACGTATAAAGTCCATATTTAATACATACAAGCTTATATACTATTACTATTAAACGATTTTATAGATTAACTTTATTGTCGTAGGTAGGAGGGAAAATGTTGTAGTCTTATTTATGATTATGATATTAAACTATTATATAGTTTCAGTTTCCACTCAGTAGAATGAATTTCCATTTTGGCTCTGAAAATGGGAAACAGTGTAACTTAACATTAGGTTCCCTCTGTCTTTTTTACTATATGTAAGATAAGGCGTGGATCAATAAAAATATAATATCATGCTTGATTTCTAAACGAACGTTTGTTAATAACAAAACAAATAAACATTTTAAGAGCTCCAATTTCTTATATAAATTATCAAATAAATGTTGCTATACAAAGAAATATGATTATTTATTTGTACAAATAAAACGTTCATCAAAAATATTATAAAAGCATCTCGGAGAACCGAAATCAATTGTAATTCGAGAGTGCTCAACTAAAATATATTTTTGATGCCAAAATCTTTGAAATACCGCCTTTAATGTGTTTAACGAGGTGTTTTCAATTGATGTTATTAGGGTTTTATGAATATAAACTATTTATAAATATATACCGAGTGATTCCATTCCAACCACGTCGGTTACCTGGAGGCATTTATTTACCCCGACTGGTAATCGAACCCATAACCTATTTTCACCCAGTCAGCAACTGTCACGCGGTGCTGTGATGGGTTAATATTCACTATATTGACCGTCATCATGTTTAAGTTTTTATTTTTTTACTTAAAAAAGTGTCTGAGTTATACACATATTCTTTTTAATTTAATCATTACTATTCACACTACCGTTAAGGTTCTTCAGAAGTCATTTTAAAATACTGTTTTAATGTAACGCCTTTCATATTACAATATTTTCTACGGTGACTTAATATTCTAGCTAGCATACTCAATTTTTCGTTACACACCGCTTAGAAGTAGCAAAATAAAGAAAATAATAGTTAATATGTATGACATTTTTTTAGCTTCACGCTGTATCTCGCAGGTAGCAGAGTAGGCGGAGGGAACTAAGTGCTAAGACACTCCGTTCTCCACTTTCCACCGCTCGAGGCATTGCCTGTTGAATGGCGGAACTCTACGCTGCGGCTTGCCTTGTCGCCGGAGCGATAAAATGAAAATATGTAATATTTAATTCCCCAAGATTTTATTTTTTTTATGTGTATTTTACTCACCTAATCAACAATTTAGCATTTTAAATCTTATTTCCATTTTATATTTTCAAAGTTAACAGAGTTGCGGGTGTTAATTAGTATTTATATAAAAATTCTAGAAAAAAGTCGAGTCTCTGTGAAGTGAACATTTTGTCTCTCGCAACACTTGTCCTAATTTCCAGCCTGCACTACCGAGAATTGAAATCATTGCATACAGAGTAGAAAAAAATTGTAATAATAGGTACAAATAAAAAAAGTGGGAATCGAATCCAAAACTATTTATACAATAAAATGCTATCTCGCTACATTATAGCGGCCTCGGTGTTCACCCGAGCTATCTATGTGAATCTAGGATACAAAGACTAATTAGGTCATCAATGTGCAACTCTACTTAGTTACGAAAATTTGATATTTGAAGAGATTTTACACTTAAGGTGTCCGTACTTAACGGGTTTGTTGTAATGGTATTACTTGATTAAGACAAATATGATTAAGATGGTACAGTAATATATGTAGTTGTTCATAGTATAAAAATCAGTTTCACGCTGTATCCCGTACACAGCAGGGTAGGCAGAGGGAACCTAATGTTAAGACACTTCGTTCCCCACTTTCCACCGAATTCTTAAGACATTGCGTGTTGAGTGGCAGAACTCAACGCAACGCTTTGCCTTTTTTAACCAAAGTGAAAATATAAATTTCGATACTTATTCTCTTTCCTCGATTGGAGATCTAACCAGTCGAGTTAGTTACAGTTACACTTTGTGCCTCAGCGCCACGACGAAAGTGGGGAACCTAGTATCTTAAAACTAGGTTCCCTCTACCTATCCTGTTACGTAAGGAAGTGATGTAGTTCTTTTAAAGAATAATTTTAAAAGTTTCACATTCTCCCCGACTGTAGATCTCGTTCTTAACGTCCGATCTAAGTTTGCGTTTAATAAAAATATAGAAAAAAGTCTTCTATTTATTAACTTCATAATATTAACCCCCTATAAAGGAGATGGCTTTTGCATATTTCATAGAAAGAATTCACTTTGTTTTCCCTAAGACTTGATCAAGATATAGTAGACGTCTTTATTATTAGCAAATAATCTGTTCTGAGGCCATCGTAGCGCAGCGGAAACAGCGGAGACTGTACACGTGACGATTGTGGATTCGCTTCCCACTCGGGGGATTGAATTATTTTCAATTTCCTCACCCTGGTGATAGGGCAAAGTGCGGTGGAACTCACTGGGCTATTTTCAGGCGGAAACCGGGAACCTCTTAACATTAGGTCACCTCTACCCTGCTATAGGAAGGCAGTTCGAAGTTAAAAAAATATAACACGTTTAAAAAACCGAATGTCATTTAATTGGAACTCACGGTTTTTACAACAAATGATATTTTAGTTCAAAGTGATCAAAGTTTTTGCAAGGGCAAACTCAATCGATCTAATGGAATATTCAGCGTGACCTTACCAGGGTAGCATATGTGACCAAGTGTTTTGCGAGAATTGCTCACATTTGCAGGAACAATGGGCCAGAAGGGTTTTTTTTATACGAAAATTTTATTAAAACCGTCATGGCGCAATTGACAACATTAGAATGTAGACGTGATTGTTATAAGTTTGATTTATATTTATGGTGCAGTGGTCGTCTCACTTATAGTCAGACGTACCACTGCACCATGAATATCAAATTTCGTTAGCTATAATGTTGGTGGGTTCGGTCCCCAATCGGCGTATAAATTTTGCCATTTCGGCAAGACTTTCTTTCATTTGTAAGTTTCGTTACATAGTTCTTGAATTGAAGTAAAAAGCGATAAACGGAGTGTTTTGACATTAGGCTGACCTTGCTCACCCGGCTGTATACAGAATATAACAAGATGACTAAAACAGCTTCACGCTATATTTTGCACTCGGCGGGGTGGGCAGGGAGAGATCAAATTCACAACCAATAGTTTACGCCACACACTTGTGCCTCTTTGCCGCGACTGGCTGAATAACACCATGGAAATGTTACAGAAAAAATATTTTCATTTCCTCGTTCCTCCCTTTCATTTTTATTTTTCTGTTCTCGTAGGCAAAGCGCGGCGTTGAGTTCCGCCTCACAATATAACGCCCAATTTCCGTGCCATTGTCTCGGAAATTAGGCGAAAAGTGCCTGTAACTAAGGGAAACTGTATATACTACCAACAGTATAAAGTTAACCAAATTGCTTTGAAGAACTTTGGCTTCCAAATCCGAATGGACCCCACAGGAATTCAATTAATATAATATAACGATGTTTATTGCTACTTACAAAATTATCTTTATACATAAATATTGTTTGATACTAGTTAAGTAATAGCAATAATAATTTACAGCTCTTCCCTGCAAAAGCCATGATAGTGGGTTCGATTCACGCTTGGGAGAAGAAGAATCATTTTCCCTTTCCCGCCCTGATTAATTATAATTTATTTAGGAATGTCTGATAAGTTAATGTTTAAAGTTTATTTTGTTATATGTCACAATATACATTTATTTTAATATTTTTATATGTGGGTATATATTTTTATCGTTCATCATTGTCATTTTTCCGCCCAAATTGCGAGACATTGCGTATTGAGTGCCGTAACTCGACGTCGCATCTTGTCTACCATAATGGGAAACTAAAAATAATACATTCGCCGGAGCTGAGATCGCACTGTATAGATATTATAACATTATTAAAGAAACTAGTTCACAATAAAATAAGTGGTACTTACAACTTCTAACTTTAAGAGGATGTCCAATTACGAAGAACGACGTCAAAAGGCGCCGCAGATTGAATTAAAATCAGAATTAATCGTGGCTATTGTTTAACGAATTTGTGTTGTAGCTAAATGTGTACATTAATAGATAAGTAAATAAACAGCAGGACAGTCAGAGGGAAACTAGCTCTCAATAATAGTGCTGGATTAGTGAGATTCTACTATAAAAAAACATTCTTCTGCGTGAAACTCTGAGCAAATAAAGCCAGGCCTTAATTAATCTACTTTTAGAAGAAAACAGAAAAAAAATAAAAATATATATAAGTAAAACTATAAAAAAATCTAGAAGGTATAAAAAAAACACGAGGCTTAATAGAATTCTGTGTAAACCAAAAGAAATCAGTTGAAGACTCTTGACCGATGAACTGGGAGGATTAAGGATGTCACTCCACACCGCCCCTACAAACACTTAAGGGGTTATATATAATAGTTTCTTGATGAAATATCCTGGTTTTCGTATGAAATTTTATGGGAAATATATTTGATATACGAGTATTAAAATAACTAAGTGCAAACATTGTGGACAGTGGTGGCGCAGGGGCACAAGCGTGTGACCTGCGTGTAGACTAGACAGGTTGTATGTTCGTTTTCCACTCGATGCAATTAAATATTTAATATTTTTATTTCCTCACTCTGCCAATAAAAGAAAGCGTGGCGTTGCGTTCCGCCACTCAACACAGTGACAGAATGAAACTACAAACACTCCATCCCATCAAGATACTAAAACTAAATAAACTTGAATTTGAATATTATAAATTTTAATATTTTATCTAACAACGGCTTATCGCTCAATCTCGTTACATTCCAATATCTGAAGCCGCTGAAACTTTGTAACATCAATCATTAGACATCTGCCTAAGCCAAAGTTGTTCTTGAATTAATTCCTTTAGTTATAATCACGTTGAAATTTCAAAAATAAACAGTATTTTGTTCTGTTTAAAAGTTTGTATATTTTTTATAGTGCCAGGAGCCTCCGTTGACATTATTTGAGACATTGAGTGGACATTCTTACCAGACCGGGGAAGTGACAGCAATTAATACTGCCGAATAGGAATCGAACTTACTACCTTTACCAATACGCCACATTGGCGTTTAAAATGTCTCTTCAAATTATAATTTAAAGTGATAATTTCACACGTTTATGGCTAAAATACGCATATATATAATTTACCAGAGAATTAAATTTTGTCATCTGGTTTTCGCAGACCGCGTCGCCGGGGACCGCCTAACGATGCGAACGCAAAATTAAAGTATGTTTTTAATTATTTTTTGTTAGTTACATTTTGTTCCTTAGAGGATACAGATGTTACATACATATTAATGTAAATGTATGAACATTTGGGCGTGTGTTTATGATCCAGCTTCTCGCCTTTGCCATTCTAGGGTAAACAAAAAGTGTAGGATCTAGTGTGATAATATTCAATTATACTCTTACCAATTATAAAGTGCGGCGTTGAGTTCCACCACTCCATCAAAAAACGCAATGCCCCCAGAATTTAGTGGAAGATAGGGAACGGAAGTATTGTATTGTGAACTATTTGTCTCAGCACTATTTTGACAAATTTCCTTTGTCTACGCTGCTGTGTGCGGGATACAATATAAAGCTAAAAAAAGTATTTCCAGCGTCACACTTTATCCATCACATAGTAGTGTAGACAGTAAGAACTTGATGTCAAGATATTTCATTCACCGCTTTCTGCCTGAATTTGAGACTGTGTGTATCGAGCGCATTTTATTTTATCAGATCGGAGAAATGGAAACCTCTTTACCCTCAAGAGAAAACAAACATATTACCATCGCTATTTAGAACCAGAAAATGCTTTTAATTATAATAAATAAGATTAATAATATTTTTAAAATTTGAAGTGTTATTAATTAATAAAACATAAATTGATAAAATGTTTATTTGTCTTTAAATAAATACTTTTTACTATTAATTGGGCTTATGCGTATTACATAATATAATTATTTTAAACTGTACTCATACCTTTAGACCGTTTCTAATATTCTTCAAACATAAAAGCTATAAATACAGTTTCCACTTAAATTTTCACGCAATTCAATTTTTCACTGTTTTCCTCATATATACGTGAGTACGTACCAGTATTGTACATATAAAGTACTTATTTAGAAAACGTATGAAAATTTGAACGTAGCGGGATTTAAGCCCGCGTCTCTTGGTAGCCGCCCAAGCACTCTGATCGCTAACCCATACGTTCTCGTCAAGCTACGTCAAAATTCAAATACGCTTATTACAACATATGGTATGGTGTGGTGCTAAGCTCTCTTAGACGATTTTTTAGAAATTTGTGCTACCCAAAAATAATTGTTTAGATTTAATATTTGGCAAGAGAAATTTATCTTTAGTAGGTACAATTTGGAGAACGAATAAAAGGCATTCTCACTTCAATATGTGTGAATACTATTATAAAAAAAATCCTTAGCAATATTCGAACCCACTACTTAGTCTCATTACGAACAAGTACAATTACGGTAGACGGTGTGGCGTTGTGGCACGACGACTTCATCTTTTTCCCACTTAGGTATAGTATAGCATGCGTGAATAACTTTGTGTCAGGACACTCCTCTCTTTATTTTTCGCTAACATTGCGCGTTAAGTGGTGAAAATTTCCGCCGAGTTTTGTATTGCTACAGTAAGTGATTATTCTCTGAGGTGGAATTGAACTCACAACTGTCGCGTTTACAGACAGACACTGCTTCACTACGCCACGGTGGCTTTAATATACTATTCCTATAGGTCTTACTAACAAAAACTAAGGTGTAATTGGCCTTTGTTATTTGTTGTAGAAGACATAATATGCCTTTTTATTTGGACCTCTATAAGCCTTGATTTCGTCTCGATTTAATTTGGGGCTGAAAAATAAAATATTTAATTAAAAAAATAGTAGTAGCCGTAGATAAGCAGTGGCACAGTGAATGACTGTAAGCGCGACGGTTATAGATTCGTTGCCTTTAAGTAGAAATTAATTAATTACATTTTCTCGGTAAAGTGCAGCGTTCTGTTCCACCGCTCAAGACGCAATATAAATATAAACAATTGGCCACCTACGCATACATAAGCTAATGATAAAGTCAGTTAATCAGCTTTCTATTTTGTAAATAAAATATTTGGTCAGATTCCATGCACAGACTTACAAGAAACATAAAATTTAAAAAATATATTTAAATTAATATTATCTGTAATACTAATCGAAACCACGGAAACTTGCTGGAAGTTTACAAGTTCTAGTCGTTTTATTGATCACCAACAGACATTTTACTAAATTAAGATTTACATAATTAATTTTATATACTTGGTAAGGTAAACCGCTAGTCAACAAGCCTTATCACGAATTTACTTTCTTTCTTTTCCTGCTGTATAAAAGTGTGAGGACATTGCGTTTTGAGTGGCGGAACTCAACGCTGCGCTTTGCCTCATTACCAGAGTGGAGTAATGAAAATAATGTTATTATTTTTTCATTTCCGCGAGTGAAAATCGAACCCACAACCATTGTGCCACTGCGCCACGGCAGCATCTCCTTCTACCCCTCGTTTATTTATTTAATTTCTATAAATTGTGTATATTTTATGTGGTAACGGAGACCGAGGAGCCGAGTGATAAATTAATCCGTCGTCCAGTATTCGCCCGAATTCGATACATTACGTATTATATATAATAATATATATGTGTAAATAAGACGGAACTCAACACCAAGCTTTGTCTTATCAGTGTGATGAACATTAAAAAAGAAGTTCATACCTCCTACAGGAAATTACAATCGAGTCCACAACGTTAACAGTACTCAATCATTAAGGTCGAGTTTAAACTCTTATCTATCTTAGTCCAAGTGTTACGTAGATGAACTTTTTCAATTATGTTTGGTTGCGCTCCATTGACCTTGGACGGTGACCTTGAGCTTTCCGATTTGGCAGCAACATTGGCGGAAACATATAAATTATGACTCTCATAGCACTTGTAACGGAAAATTGGATGAAATTCAAGCTTTTGTAGAGCTTATTATGTTTTATTTCTTATTTTTGTATTGAAGGTTTTTGATGAGGTTTTGAGAAGCTCTCATTAAAATAAAAAGAGGGATATTTGGAATTAATGTCCAAATACGGTCTCCACCAAGAAAATAAAAAAAACAAATATTAAAAAACTTTTTCTGTAGGCTTTTCTGTCACGGTCTCGGTCAATCATATACATAGATTCTCAGATTCATAATTCTTCAGATTCGGGAACCTGTCAAATGGAGAGATAGTAAAAATGAAATTTAGCAATTAATTCTAAAGAATCTGGTATTTTATTGCAAACAAAGTTTTCAATCGATTGGTTCAGTTTGTCTTAATCTTTATTATATGTATATTAAAAAACTGGGTTTCAATTTCGACCGTCATTGATACCAAAGCCGAAGGAAGGTTTCGGTTTCGGATTTTTTCGGTCGGACTAGTGCTATTCAATTATTTTGTGTTCAACTGAACTTTTGCGATCTATTTTAAATCATCGAATAAATAAATACAGCTTCCAACCGGCCGGAAGGCAGTTCAGTTGAGAGTCGATCTATCAATGCTTGATTTTTTTTCTATAAAATACACTATTATGCATCGCATTTTTAATATTGAACTGAGGGTTGAACGCAGTCAATTATATATGAAATATTACTAAGGATTTATGTTTGACACACAAAAAAAAAACACAATTTATCTCTGGAGGGAAATTAAAAAATCACTTTACTATACATATTCAATGAAAAAATAACCTTATGATGATGAAAATATGAGTTAAATTAGATATTTTGCTTAGGCCTTCAATAATAAATATCGTGGCGACCGAACATCGAAATCGATAAGCCACTTGCTGTTAAAAATGGCAGCAAAATGAGAATTGACTTTTTAAAATGCCTCCTTTTAGGTAGTAACACAATTTTATCGTTTATATATTAAAATATTAATCAAAAGTTGCAGCCGTCTTGGCGCAATGTCCGATAACTTATACGCAACAGTTGCTCCCCCACGTGGAAACTGAACCCACAACTACGCTCCAGTGACAAGATAAAGCCCAACGTTGAAGAAGACACTAAATAAGGTAGAAGACACTAACTGACACCAAATTCTTTGTTCCTATCTATACTACTTCTTTACACTATTATCGTTAGTGACATATAGAGTGAAATAAAATACAATTTTCATTCCTTTTATAAAGCAGTCGGTTAAAAATATTAGTATATTTCGCAATGTTACAGTGGCTCACGCTTGGTCTCAACTCTCAACGTTCTTTAAGCTAAGCTCGCTCATAACTTCTTATATTGCTTCTAACATGTTCTTGTTTTAAGCATTTTTAATATAAAAGTAGCATAAGATGCTATATAAGAGTATTATGAGTCCAAAATATAGAAAATAAAGAAAATTATAGATTAAGGTTTCATTGTATTGTCAGGTGGAACCCAATTATATATGAAATTTTATAAGGATAAAGATAAAAAGATTCTGAATGACAAGGATATCTTTTTGACCACTAGACGTATTTTGATAAAACTTTTTCTCAATTCTCAATCAAAGGAGCTACTCTACTTAAATGGATTATTGGTAATATATATTCAGTTCGAATTGAATAAATATTAGCGATAGTCCATTTATTAAGGAAGGATATATCCCACGTTTCGATGTAACACACTGTACCTGCGGTTATAGTTACCGTGACGCTACAGGTGCCACAATTATTAGATACTTTATTTGACTTTGCAGGTGAAGCCGTAAATAAAAGCTCTTATATAAAACTTTAATCAAACTACAGAATATTAGAAAGAAACCAAAAAAAAAATTTTTCTATGTTTATTTTTTACTATTGTATATTTTTTCGAAAAAAAAATCTATTTACCGTAAAATCTGTATTATGGAACCATCTCTAAAACATGATCTACTTAATAAAAAACTCATCAACATGCATTTATAATTGGGGTTATAGACATACAAAAAGAACCCTTTCTAAAACAGTACAATTCTATATATTATACATATAAAATAAACGGCAGTCAAACTTGATAAACTTAAGTTTGCTCTTGTTTGTTTTACAATACAAATATTCGTGTGCGTTAACTCAGAAGCTTTTATTTCTGGAACTTTATTTCTGGAACTTGAAAATTTCATTTTAATTTCAGTATAGTCTTCAGAGATGGACAGACCGACGAACAGTCCTTCTAAGTGTGCCGTATTTTCCTTGCATGGTACAGAACTCTAAAGAAGTAAATGTATGTAAAAAACAATTCGTACATTAAAAAAAGCAATCTATTTCTTAATTGAATTAGAACCTATGATATATAATATCATCAACTCTCAGACAGTTCCCAACCGGCTCTACGTTGCTGTTTATCTAGCTATTGTATGGAAAAGAAAATACCAATCGATCGGACCCATTCATAAATAAATTGATTTCGTTTAGCTCCAACAATTACTTCGTCAAGATAAGCACATTAATTCATTACGTTCGTTTGAAGCCTGTGTTTGACGGACGTTTTACGAGAATAAAGCTTGTTTATATTTTTTCAGCTTCACGCTGTATATCGCATTTAGCAGAGTAGGTAGTGGGAACCTAGGAACCTAGTGTTAAGATACTCCATTTCCTTTAATACATTTCCGTACCGTAACCTGTGTCTCTGCACCACGGCGGGTCTCTATAGACATTTTTTTTTATTAGCTTTTATCTGCGGCTTTGGCCGTATGATACATTTTAAAAAGTAATTGTGTTCTACATCAAAGCTATGTAAAGCCTATAATCTTCTTGGAGAAATAGATTATATGTTTTTTGAGCTTCACACTATAATCCGCATGTGACGGGGTACGCTTATTGTTAAGACACTCCGCTCCCTTTTTTTCCTCTGAAAAAGTGAAACAAGTTGAGAAACACTACAGATATGGCAACTCTGGGATTAATGCCAGGAGGAGGAAGAAGAAGAAGTAATACTTAAAACTAAACAGTTTGTTTCTTTTTCTATCTTATTAACACTTTTATTATAATATAGATAGTGAGATAAATTATAAGTCACGGGCACTGATAGTCCTAAATAAAGCCGTCTCATTCAATTAAACAAAAGAAGACTTCACCATAATCGCTACGACGTGACCCACTGTACCTGCAATCCAACATGGATTGCAAATAATTTAGGATAGGAAGTGAAGCCGCAGGCTAAATCTAGTATAGTTAAGTTTAAAAATAAATATCAATTTCTTCAGCACAAAACAAGTATAAATAATTTAAAATATCTATTTAAAAGTTGAATGAGAATTCTTGGCGATGCTCAGTTAAAGCCATGCCTTTCATTTTCAGTCACGTCTTAGTTAGACAACTTGGATATTGTAAATGAAAAACTATTTATATTTTTGTATTAGAAGAAGAGAAATGTTATGCATACATTTAAGAAACAAAATTGTAACAATAAGCTCCATTCTATTTTTATAAAGCGGAAAATTTTGTTTGAGTGGGCATGGTAACCTCAGAAACTACTGATTCAAATTAATTACTTTGTGTTAGATTGACCATTTTGACACGGCGCTATACGCTATATTGCATCATATAACAGTTCTGATTTAACCCACAATACCTACAGTCACAGTCACCTCGAGCACTTATAATCGTGTCAGCTTCACGCCGTATCCCGCACACAGCAGGGTAGGCAGAGGGAACCCAGTGTTAAGACACTCCGTT